>PVKA01002723.1:0-120508 GCA_004027165.1 Ctenomys sociabilis | reverse complement strand
AGACCTAGGTAGATCCAAACTTATATACCAACACATGTACTTTATATTTCCTATGTGGTCATTGAAGTCTTCTCAGGGTTTATCTTGTAGTCCTGTACATTATTCTGTAGTTCCTTTGTCTGTGTCATCCATGTGGATGAGTCACGGCCAATGCTTGACCAGAATGCTCTCTGTGAGAGCCTGAGAAAAAGTTTTCTCTCCATATGACTCTCCTTAGGCACACTATGAATCATCAATCACATCCCTCTGTGGCTCCATAATCTCCACGCTGTCCTTAAGCTAATTTTGTAGCTCAGGCTGGTCTCGAACTCACAACAATCCTCCTGCCTCAGCCTCCCGAGTGCTGGGATTACAGGCGTGCGCCACCACGCCCGGCTCCGGGTACTGTTGTTGAGGGAGAAAGATTTGCGGTGGTGGAGAGGACCTAGGATCCCCTGCGCAGAGAGCTGGGAAGGTGGCCTCTGCTGTTCCTGGTCAGTGCTCCTGACCAGGAGTCCACCGTGCTGGGGTCCACCGTGCTGGCTGGGAACAGGGCAGAGACTGCACAGGGGAGGTGCATCACCAAAAGTCTCTGCTTCTGCTTTAAGCCTTAGCATTAGTATCATTCAGGGTGAGAAGTCACACTGCAGGTGAGATGGTTCAAGTCAGAGTCTCGGTGTGATTTCCAGGGAGCAGGCCCATCCGCAAGTGCCCACTGGCCTTGGCAGGAAAGAGCACCTGTGCCTGCCTCCTTCACTCTCCAGCTTATGGGCTGTGTGCTTTTCACTATGGTCCAAGGATTGTACCTGGCACAAAGCAGGCCTTCTGCTTCTGTCTGCTGAGTGTGGGTCCAGGTCAGGGGCAACTCCTTGGCCTCTCTGTAGGACATTGGCGATGGTGGTGGGCTGCTAAGGTGAAGATCTGCTTGCCTCTGAGGAGTTCCTCTGGACAGCAGGCAGCCACTCACTCACTCTGCATCCTGCCCTGCCCTGGAACAGGGTGCGACTTCTGCAGGCTAGGGCTTGCCACACCTGGGGAGAAACAGAGGTAGAACAAGAGAGAGAGTCAGACGCAGGTCCAGTAGAAGGCTGGGGGTAGGGATACAAAGACAAAAAACAAAACAACAAAACTACAAAAAAAAAACATCAGAAGTGGAGGGAGACAGTAGCCAGAGCAGGGAGAGTTTCCTCTCTCCAGCCCTCTTCCTTTGATCAGTCAGAACCTTAGTATCTGGCTGTGCGCACCTCTTGCAGAACCACTTCTGATTTACAGATGCCCACAACACTGCAAAGACTGCAGGTGCACTGATCCTGGGGCAGCTCCGTACCTAAGCCCTTGTGTTACTGGGTGCTGCAAGTGGATGCTGAGCTGATGGAGAAACATTTACCTGCTGTATCTGTCTCTCAGCAGGAGCAGCGGGAGGGTGACCCTGGCTCAGGCAGCCTGGTGAGGACTCTGAGATGACCCTGGAAGAGTGCAGCAACAGCTTCCAGTGACCAGCCTCCTGCTTGGCCTTTTGAAGCACTTCCTGGCCAGAGATTATGGTGGTTCCAGGACTGAGTAAGCCTGAAGCAAGAGGAGCACAGATTCTAGTCCAGCCTGAGCCACTGAGCAAGATTCTGTCAGAAAAATCCAAAGAGCTGGAGACTCTCTTAACACAAAGGCCCCAAATTCAACTCCCAGTCATTTTTTTGCCCTCCAAAAAGTATTTTAATTTTTGCTCTAATCCTTTGAGTAAAGTATTAGCATTCCTTATACAGATGAGGAAACTGCAGTTGGGGGAAGCTAGGAGGTTTGCCCAGGGCACATGGAGGATCTAACCTACTGAGGAAGCTGGGACTCTGCTCTGTAAGGAGCGATTTCCAGTCAGAGCTCTGGGAAGATGGAGTCTCGAGGGGTGGGGACACGTGAGGCCAGGGGTGTGGGGATGGGGCCAGCTCTGCTCGTGCTCCACAGCCTCATTACCTGTCCCACTTACTGCTCCTGGCCACTTCTGAACAGCAGGTACCAGCTCTTAATGCCACAATCACCTGTGTATTCAAGGAGAAAATTGGACTAAAATGGCCCAGTGCTTTCATCCCGCAGTTTGAAAGGGGGTGACATGCAGCACGTGGGCGGGCAGGCGAGGAGGAAGACGGCAGCTCCTAACTCAGAGGAAGCTAGCCCAGGGAACTCGGAGACAGCCGCTTTTCCTGGCAGGCCAATGTCAGGGGTCTGCTGGACCCTGGGCTGCCCCGTGATGATGCAGCCCCCGACCCTCCCTCAGGGAGACATGGTGGAAAACATACCCACGGGACCCAGAGGTTTTCCTCTGAGAAAAGAAAAGTGATTTTCAGTCCAGATAAGACCAGTGGCATGACTTTCCTTCCAGACCCTGCAGGATGCAGAGGTGGGGCTCAGATGAGGGGTTGGGGCCACTGATAAACATGTAGTGCTTCAAGCCACCCCACTCCAGTGGGGTTGCCCACTTACAGGCATAGGCCGGGGGTGGCGCACAGTGCTCTAATGACTGGGCGTGTCTCTAACCATGTGGTTCTTTTTCTTCAGAGATCTGGCTCTGTCCCCAGTTCAGGTGCTGCCTAAGCATTACCTGTAGGGTAATCACACCCTGGGGACTGCCCTCATCTGGAACTGAGGGGAAAATTCAGAGGACAGTAGGGACCCAGGGGCTGGAGGTATGGTCCACTGTCCAGTGCTAAAGAGAGGAGTGAGGTAAGGCACCAGACTGGCAGGATCTGTGACCAGAAGTTCACACGTAGGTGCACAGGTGGAAAAACTAGGTCCCAGAAGCCAAATAGGCTGCTGTTGCTGTACCTGCTGGGTAAGTTGGGGTCTCTGAACTGCCCTGGAAGGAGTGCGGGCTGCATTCCTCTGGGCCCTCAAAGCCCCAGCAGTGACTCCCTTGTGACCACCACATTGACTGCACAATAGCTCTGCCTCTGCCTAGCCACTCTGTTCTGGGTCCTGCCTCTGCCTTCCTCTCCTTTTCCTCTCTCCTTCTAGCCCCCAGAGTGGAAGAGCTGCACTACTAGAGGCCTGAGCAATCCTGGTCTTTTTCCCGGGAGTGAAGGCACACACATGGATTGAATTTAGATTTTATGCTGTACTTTAGACCTCCTGCTGCATGGATAACCAATGCCTGGACTTGGAGGTAGTGGTTAGACTTACTGGAAGTTCAGCTTAGTAGAAGATCAGGCTGGGGCCAGACTTTGAAGTGACAAAGTCCACCTGCAAATTGTGTGCTGGCTGGGAGCGTGTGGCAGCTCTGGCTACCCATCTGACCACAAGGAACAAAGGCTAGTACCCATGGTCATGGCTGTGATTTAAGGAGTTGGTCAGTGTCCTTGCAGTGGTGGTAGGGTGCTAACCACAAACGCTTGGGGGTCTGCATAGTGCAGAATCATCCCCAGAACTTGGAACAGGCTGTGGAAATTCCCTACATCTACTCTGCAGCTAGTCAAAGCATCCCCATCCCTTGTGGCACATGAGGGCAGCAGGGTGCTGCTTGCATGCATAGTTTTCTCATCTATTTGTCCCTGTACTGCCCGCCAGTGCCTGATGAGATGTCTTGTAGGAGCCAATACTTGTCTGCAGACCTGGGTTGAGAAGGGACAAGGGACACCCAAGATGTCCTGGACCAACACATATGTCTTGAGTCTTAAAGGGAGCAGAAGAGCTCGTACCTGGAGAACAAAGGGGCTTGGGTTTCTGTTCTAGCAACAGTGTCTAGGCAAGTACCTGTGAACTGTAATCCCCTTCCTATGGGGCACTCAGATCTCACCTCAGCACTAAAGCATCATCCTGAGCTTCCGAGGATGGCCAGAGTATCTGCCCAGACCTGAGGCTTGCTGCTGCACCATGAAGAGTGGCAGAGAACTTTAAACATAGCAAGGTTTTCAGAGAAGTCTTGTCCAGTGAAGCTTTTAAACACTATACCAGCAGGGCTAAAAATCTTGCCCAAAAGCTCAATGGCTGGCACAAAAAGTAGAGTCACTCAGCTGTAGTGGAGGCAGTGGGCCTTGGGTCTACAGATCAGTGCCTTCCTCCCTGCCTACCTCATTAGCACTGGGATGTCCTGGATGGAGCCCGAGAGTTCTGAGTAGCAATCCCTTTGTAATCCTTGTATGCCTTGCCCATTTTGCAGATGGGTATGCCAAGATTTAAGAAGGAGGAGTGGCTTAAACAAGGTCATCGGTGGTAGGGCCAGGGACATAACACTAGGTTCCTGCAGCCCAGCCTAGATTCCCCCAGCTGCCTGATATAACTCCATCTTCCTGCCTGCTGATTTGATTCCAACAGCTCTGTTTGAAAGAATAATTTTATTGACCTCATTATGCATTTCAATATTCTAAACCACCTTCCATCTGGTTTGGAAGCAGGCAGAGGAAACATCATAAACGCATACATAAAATCATTACACTCCCTTTTGTTCAACTCTGGTCTCTGCTCCCTTGGGGGAGGAAATGAAAGGGTGAAGCTGCCTCCAATGGCCATGACAAGGGCATAGGGTGAGGGCTTAGGAGCCCAGAGGGCAGAACCCGTGACCCCTCAAAAGCTGCACGCAGGAGGGGGAGGGAAGAGGCATGCCTCATGTACCACGTGGCGAAGGGGGCATTCTGGTGAGTGGCAGCATAGAGAGATGGCAAGATTCCTCCCCCAGTGTTAGGGCCATGGAGGTGACAGGCGGTCGTGTTGTCACTCTTCTCTCAGTAAGTTTGGTAACATTTTGGGGTCTCAGTTTCCTCATCAGCAATATAATGACAAAAGCTCTAGCCTCAAAGAACTGTGAAATTTATCATGCATCAATTCATTCCAGACAGCCTCCCCCAGGCTGGTGGTTAATGTGCCACGATGGTGTTCAGTGGTGAGGACAGAGGCAGGGTCCTAACACCCAGATGGGAGGCTGCTCTGGAGAGCTGTGGGGCCCAGAGGCTTGGGCCCAGCCAGGAGCCCCGTTGGAATGGCTTGGCCAGTTGCAGAGGACAGAGGCCTGACTGAGAAGACAAGAGACTTGGAAAGCAAACCCTTGCTGCTGGTGCTTGGAGTATTAGGTACATCTGTTTCTCTTCTGAGCACCAGTGTTTACATCTGTAAGGTGTGTAACATTGTAGCTTGTTGCTGTCAGTGTCAGTGTAGGTAGATTTGTAAAATTCTTATCCCTTACTTAGCATATTAGACATCTGGGGAATGCAAGTTTCCTCCCCTGAGAGGACAGCAGGTTCCTGGGAGTTGGAACATGATGAGGATCCTCCCTTGAGTTTGGGGAGAATTTGGAGGTAGAGAGGCCTGGGTGAGAGAGGAAACTTTGATTTTCCTCCTTTTGTAGGTGTGTGCTGTACCAGGTCACTGGATGGACAGACATGATCTCCCGTAGTCCTGGCCCTTAGCAGCTCCCAGTCTGGAGAGAGCAGAGAAAACTTCCCCTCAGAAGGAAACCATGCCAGCTTGGCATACAAAGGCTTTCTGGGGGATTGTGAGCCCTTTAAACTGGAGAGTGTTGGGCTTACTGTTTTTTGGCTGCAGTGTGAAATAAAACTGAGATAGAAGAAGTGTAGGCTTGCAGGATAGAGGAAGGGCATCCTGGGAGCAGAGAGCTGTGGGTGATCTGGGGACAGGAAACCACAAGGGCTGTGGAGGTTAAAGTGGTAATTTTTTCTTTCTAAAAGTCAAAATCGTAAGTGCTACATCCTGCCTGCTTTCCTGGATTGCCCCACTCAACCAGGATCAGGCTTCTTTCTGGAGAAGCCTTAATTCCCCTGTGAAGAGTCACAAAGCAGCAAGCAGCATGGTCAGTAGACTCATTTTGAAATAAGAGACCAGAGTTCTGTGCTGTGCTGTGCTGTGCTGCAGAGGGGAGGTTGCCTGGAGATCTGCCTGGAGCCAGAGCCGGCACAGCCAGGGACTAGAAGGCTAGAAGGAGGCGATGCTGGTGGAGGAGAAAGCCACTCTCAGAACCCAGAGGTAGCTCACCCCATAGCGTCCCGCGGCAGGTCTGAGCTGGGAGAATCCTGCAGATGACTTCTCTCCAATGAGACAGGTCTCCTCTCAGGCAGGCGGCTGGCATGTTTTGTTTTCCCCAGATTGGGATAATCAGCCTGTTTGCTAGCTGGGCTGACAGCTGAGGCGGCAGACAGTGCTGGAGGGGGGGAGGCCCCGGGCTGCAGGCAGCTCCCTGGTCTCCTTGAGCAGATGCTGTCGATGTGACAACCTCCAGCAGGTGAAGGTTTCCGTTGGCACCATGGAGTAGGGCTGTGGCTGCTCAGACCCCTGAGCGAGAGCACAGGAGCACCAAGCAGGCTTCCCCTGCACCATTTCAGGGCTCCTCCCCTGAGCTGAGCTCCGTATTCCATACCTTGCCTGCTCTCCTGGAGGATGTCACAGCTACCCTTCCCTTACGGGGGTCCCAGCCCTCAACAGACTCCAGCCCCAGAGCAGGCCTGTGTGGGACCCTTCACTGCCTAACATACTGGCAGAAGAGAACACTTCTCCTCCAGCCTGGTTTGTCCCAGGGCACATTCATCTCTGAGGCCAGACCCCAGGGTGTAGGCTGCCTGGCACTGCTAAACAGTGGGCTGGGCCTTAGCCTCCTGCCCACATAGGGCTTCAGTGGGGCTGCTCCCAAATCTCCAGCCACCTCCACCCTGCAGATAGTGGTTCCCTCCCGCAGTGACCTCGAGAGGTCTTGGCCAGCCCTAGCACCTGCGGCCAGGCTGAGTGGGCTGTTTTCTGCTCTTTTCTTTTCCTACAGGTCTGAGGACAGGAGGCCATCCAGGGACTGCCTCTCTGAGGGTTGTGTCCCTTGACCCAATGCACACTTGGAATCCATTTATGTGGGGTGCCGGGGGCTGGCCCATTTCTAGGGCCCAGTGCTCTCACAGTTTCCTGGTCATCTCCACACCCCTTTCTGGGTTTCCAGTTGGGCTCTGTGCAGAGCTGCTTCTGCCTCTCCTAGGTGCTCAATTCGCCCTTTCATCCAAAGCCGAGTCTGCCTTGGCTTGGGGGCTGCATAGTTCTGGCTGCTTCTGAAAGCAAAGTTTACTAGAGGCCTTTCCAGGGAGAAATGGAGCGCTCAGAGGGACCCAGACAGGGTGCAGGGACCAGGCCAGAGACCTCTGTGCTCCCCTGACTGTGTGTTCTCAGATGCAGCTCAGATCATGGGAGCCCAGGACGAAAGCAGGGCCCTTGATTAGCTCTCTCCTGAGCTTCTGCCACCCACCTTTGTGTGTCAAGAACTCAGGCTATCCACCCTCTGCATCTCACCTTCCACACCTGCCTAGTGGGTGTCTGTAAGAGCCAAACTGTATGTGTATGAGGTTGTGGTTCCCAAGAAAAGCACCTCTGGGGCCCCTGGACATCTGGTCCTTGATTGCCATGTGCAGCAGCTTCTTTCCTCTGTGGTCTCCCGGGCAACGCAGACTGCCTGCCAAGCCTGCTGCCGGGGCCTGGCATCTGAGCAGGTCTTTAGTGCCACACAGAGATGGCTGATGGCAGGAGCCAGGGCGAGGCCCAGCCTTCCCAGCTGTCACAGAGAGCGAATCAGACAAAGGCTGAGTTGGCAGGGGTGGGGCACTAGAGCCAGGGGTCCTGGGAAAGTAGCTCTGAGGCACCGGCTGTCCCCCTCCCACCTATTCCTCCTCACACTGCCCTCACAATGACCTCTGCTTTCCAGAGCACTGCTTGGAGCTTCATAGCCCTGGACCTCAGTTTCCCCCGATGAGGTCACAAGGCCTAGACATCAGAGGCCTGCGGGATGCACAGCCTTCTGCCCTTTGGAGGATGTGTGTTCCAAGGGTATTTGCTAGCAAATGTCACCAGGACTGCTTGCTCCCTAGTTCAGAAGCATCACCTGTCCTTGCTCCCTTTGGTGGTGAGAGTTCTTCTCAGGCTGGTTTTACTTCTGGGCCTGGCAAGCTCCAAAGATGGACTAGTTGTTCTGTTTTAGATCACAGCCACTCCTACTTTAAGGCTGCCATGTGCTCCCTGTCCTGAGAGATGCAGAAGCTGGCACTGCCCTTGGGAAGTGGGACCCGAGGATGGTAGTTCAGAGAAAAGAGGCCTGGGAACTGATACATGGGCTTGAATAGCTTGGCAGAACAAGTGCAGAGGATGGAAAAACTGTCCCCTCCAGCACGTTCTAGGTCTAAGGTAGAAATCCTGGAGTCCTTATGTAGGATGGTTCCTATGGGCATCCAGCTGAGACTGTGCTCTACTGGGGAGCTCCCTTGGGACAGAGCAGCTGGCACTAGCAGGCGGCCAGGACAGCATAGATGTTGTCAGGTTCCATCACTCCTTTGTGCAAATCAGAAAAAGACGCCCTCTCTTGGCAGACAAGGCCCTGTGGTGTGTGGATTACAGTCACTAACACCTCTGCAGGGTGTCATTGAACGTGAATTGCCATCCGTAGCAGCCTGCCAAGCAGAAATTGGAAAGGCAGTGACTCTGACCAAATACTGGAAAATCCAAGGGAGATTCCTGGTAGAGTTGCATGAGAAGGCTTTGCTGACTTTAAGCCCGGGACGTGGGCACTAGAACAGAAAGGGCTTTGGTTCCTTCAATAAATACTAATTGAAAGCACCTGCCCTGTGCTTGGTGCTCTTCCGAATGGGGAAGACAGTGATTCAGAACAGACCAATGCTATGGCCTGGGGACAGAGGGAAGAGACTAGAAAAACAGCGAGCGGCACACAGAGACTTCTACCCCGGGAGCAGACAGAACGTGAAGAGCAGTGTTAGATTTGGAGAAGGGGAAGCTGTCAGGCAAGACCCACAGAGCTTTAAGCTGAGATCTAAGTAATAAGGCAGGACCAGTGAGCTAGGGATGCCGATGCGTGCCTGCCATTCTCAGAAGGAGGATTACAAGTTTCAGCCCTGCTTGAGCAACTTAGTGAGATCTTGTCTCAAACAAATTTTCTTTCTAAAATGTGTGAGGATGTAGCTCAGTGCAAAGGCCTTGTGCAATCTCTACTTCTCTAATACCACAGTGTGAGAGTAAGAGCGAGAGCGAGAGTGACCAGGAGAGGAGAAGCACAGTGAGTGGAGGGACCATCTGGGCAAGGCCTTGCTGGGGAAGTGAACCTGGCCCATCCAGGAACCGAGCAAGGAGGCTGCGTGGTGAGGAGAGGAGAGTGACGTGAGGGCCAGGGCCCAGCACCTATCAGCCACAACGAGGAGTCTGGGCTTTATTCCTGGAGTGGGTTTGCACAGCCCAGCCTTTCAAACAATGACTTCTAACTGGAAATAACCTGGCTCCTGAGCATGGAGAGACTGGAATGATGCTGAACTCCCGCAGACACAGGACGGCCCTCCCAACATCTCTGGCCCCAAGCAACATGGCACCAGTGCTGAGAAACCCTGCTCTAAATGAGCATGTAGCCAGGCCAGGCACTTGCTCTTTTTTAATAACCCGGGATCACATGTTCCCCTTTCTAGCTCTTTCTCTCTCTATGTATGTATACACTTTGGGTTCAATCTTTTTCTCCACCTCTTGAACCAAATGTCAGTGGTACAGAGGTTGAGAAGCTGCTGCCCAGGTGGAGTGGGAGCACTGCGAGCGTCAGGACTTGTGCTGCCAGCATGGCCCTCTCTCCCGCACACGGCCTCTGAAGAGGGGAAATGAGGCTGGTGCACTTGGGGAGGTGCTTGTGGGGAAACCTGCAGCGTTCAGAGTTGGCACCATAAGAAGAATGCGAGATACTCATATTTTTTATTGATGATATTTTGAAATACTACTTTGAATCTAGTAGGGTAAATAGAATATATCATTAAAATTTATTTCAGTTCTTTTTAAAAAAATACAATGGCTAGAAATTTTGAATTGCATCTAAGATCTCATTTGTGGGCCTCACTATCTTTCTATTGGACAGTACTGAGCTAGGAAGTGATAAGCTTGATGATACAGGTTTCTAAGCAATGTTGTGCTTTTATACATCACTGAATTGTCTTAAGAGCCTCCTAAGGGATGCCACTTTATATATGAGGAGGTTTTGGGCCTAGAGAGGTTAATTAACTTGCTCAAGGCCACACCAGCCACCAGTGTAGAGCTGGCTCCACACTCTGGGGCCTTAATCACCACCCAGTAGATGCAGACTTGGCAGTGATTGAAATGGTGCAGGTAAAAACAAAAGATGATTCAGAGTCCGCAGGGGCTTCACTGGAGTCACATGGGGAGTGGGCAAGGGAGGTTGGCAGGAAGGCTCGGAAGCCAAATGCACAGGGGGGTTGAGGTGAGCAGCCAGGCTGGAGGGTGACATTCTGTGAGCTGAGGAGTGGGGAGGAGAGGCCAAGGCTGAGGGGCTCCAGAATTCTGTGATGATCCTGCTGCACATGAGATGGGTGTGGACACCTGGTAGGGGAGCCCAAAAGGTGGCTAGAGTAGAAGAGGCACTGGGATGGAGCTAGACACTTGGGGCCAGCAGCATGCAGATAAGATTCAAAGCCAGGGAGGACAGTGCAATCGGCAAGAGTGAGTGTAGATGTTCGGGAGAAAGTTGCATACGATGTGTCCCAGCACACCCATTTAAAGGGCATGCAATGGGGGGGGGGTGGGACCAAGTCTAGCTCTGCAAAAGAAGGTCCCTAGGAAAGGCTGTGGTAGTTCTGAGGCTCACCAGATGCCTGTGGGCCTCTGGCAAGGTGGAGAACAATGGCAAGGGGCATGTGGCCCAAGGAAGCCCCTGGAGGGCAAAGGGTCACTCCTGGGCTTGAGTCTCCAAGTTGGCCAACTTCATGCTGAGTCCACACTGTCAGGCATCATTGTATCCTGAAAAGAGGATGAGGTCACATCAAGTGGCCCCCTAGTTGAGGTAAAAGGAAGGTCCTGAAGCATGGGCAGGGTGATAAGCAGCTCATTCATCCAGCAGCCAGGAAGCCCTTCCCTAGATCTCACTCTAGTACCTTCAAAGCTCTGCATTGTAGCTAAGTTAAGCAGATCCCCTGTTCATACACTTCTTATGCTTGAAGAAAATCTTTTTCCTCCTCTTTCTTAAACCTATCAACTCCTTTCCCCCAGATCACCTTGACTTTCTTACTTATGGGAGTAATTCCTCCTGATAAGATCCCCATATAAATTCAGCTCTAAGATCTGAGTTCAGGGCTCAGAACTTGTACGTAGAATGGGAAGAAGCTCACATCTTGGTTTCTGTGTCTGCTTTTGGCTCTTGGGCATTTCATTGGCCTCTGGCCTTGTCTCCCTCACTGGGTCTCTCAGATGATCAAGAGTCTGTCTTCAAGAGCAATAGCTTCCAGTTTGGCATGGTGCTCTCTGCCACCTGGCTGCCAGTGTGGCTCAGCCTAGCTTCCACTCCTCATCCACCCCTCTGCACTGTCAGGAGCATCCTGATGTGGCTGAGACCCAGGTCCATACCTGCACCCCCCATCAGCACTGCCCTTCAGCTCACTGGGCTCTGTATGTTCCAGATTGCTAATCTTTCAATCAGCAGCTTCTCTTCAACCACACTGCCCGAAGAACCAAGTGCTTTGTCAATGGAAAAGCCCTTTGGGGGCAAACACAGGAAATTAAAGACTCCTTGCATAGTAAGAAAATCCTTTTTTTTTTTCATAGGTTTCTGCAAGCTGATTGCATTAACTTCTTCTGAGTATCTGGGACCTACTGATCATTACTGACACCCACGAGGGCTGACCAAGGGAGAAGGTTAACAGGGATGATCCACGATCCATACTGTTGAGTCTGGGAGGCCGGCCACCAGCCCACCAGCCCACCAGCTCTTCCTTGGCAGGCTTGGTGTCTGAGGCTAACACCTACACTGGGTTTGTTAGTGGCCAGTTGAGGAACAGTGTGTCCTGCCTGAGAAGGAGTGCAAAAACAGAACTAAGCTTTGGGATTCTGAGGATAGTGTGCTAAGGGGAGGGTTTTCCCCAGGAATAAGACAGAACCTCCCCTTCTCTGTTCCAGTCCAGGCAGGTTAGCCTTGCTCTCCCTGACTATGGCTCTGTCTACAAACCGAGAGGGTCAAATGCAATGCTGTTTGAGGTGTCCTGCAGATTTAATTTGTTCAACGTAAGAGGAGCTCCACTTGTATGCTGGAGCTTTTGAAATTCTCAAGCAATAGTGCCCAGGGCTCCAAGTCAAGCAGGCAGGAGCTACCTCTTTCTTGTCTTCCAGGGCCTTCACTGCTAAGAGGTCAGGCTCAGGCTGCAGCCCGACAAAGAAGCCCCCTGGCCCAAATATGTGCAAGTCCTGCCCTGCGGATTGACTCAGGCTGGCATCTTCTCTGCTTGAGAGTGGTAAGATGAACCAGTGATGTAGAACTGGATGGCCAGGCTGAGTACACAGAGATAGAGACCTAGCTACCAAGAAGTCAGGCCAACTGCTGGAGGGGGAAGGCAGCCTTTTCACCGAGAGAGATGTAGGAGTTCAGGGAGCCAGAACAGCCTCAGTTTGGGACCTCAACTGGGGGAAGAGGATGTGACGACCCCCTCAGTATGTCCCAAGAGAGAAGAAGAGGCTGCAGCAGCCTTATAAGAACTGTCCAACTCATGGCTTGGAGTAATATCGTAGTTTAGTTATCAAGAGAGCAGATCTTTCAGGACATGGACCAACCTGACCCAAGGGAGGCAAACATAGTAGATGAGGGGTGGAGTGGCAAGAGAGCCAGTGATTATCAGGGCAGAGGTCCAGAGTCCAGCTGCCTGGGCCTACCAGGCTTCAAGCCCTCTGCACATGGGCTCCAGCGCCCACCTATTTGTCCACATGCCTGTCCACCTGACCTAATCCATCTGCATTGCTGTAACAAACCTCCTGAGACTGAGACTGGGTAATTTGTAGGGAATGGAAATGTATTTCTCATAGTCCTGGAGGCTGAGACAGCCCAGACCAAATCACCAGAAGACTCTCTGTCTGGCAAAATTTTGTTCTCTGCTTCCAGGATGGTGCCTTAGTGCAGCTTCCTCAAGGAACAGAAGGGATGAACCTGCCCCACCATGTAAAACCCCCATCATGCGCTCATTCATCACACTTGTAAGAGCTTCACTTTCAATTTAAGCACCTGCCCCATGTTTTAGTGCTATCACACTGGTGACTAAGTTGCAACATATGAATTTGAAGGGGGCACATTCAGCCCACAGCACCATCCACCTGAGAAGCATTTTCTAGTAGGCCTTCCTCACCTCCCCTTGTCACAGGCCCTGGCCCAGCGGGCACCCCTCCATCCCACTGTGGTCACCCATGTGGCTTTTCCTAGCTCTGTGTTTCCTCTTTCACCTCCCATCCTGGGAGCTCAGGAATGGACTTCTCATTCTTGCACGTGGGCACCCCAGCTCTGGTTCAGAGACCTCTCCCAGCAGCCCTGTACTGCTACAAATCTCACAGTCACAAAGCAATCCTTAGGTCCATGACTGCCCTACACCGAAGGTTTTCATGAAGAAGAGGCACTAAAATATATGAAACACTCTAGGTGGGACCTTTATTATTTTTTCTGGTTCTGAGAATTGATCCTAGGTCCTTCATATTCTATAGAGGCTCCCTAAGCCACTAAATCTGACAACTGGCAAATAGAATATCAAGTCATTAAGTTGCCCAGGCTAGACTAGAACTCAAAATCCTCCTGCCTCAAACTCCAGTGTGCTAAGATCACAGGCCTATACCACCATACCTAGCTAAGAATTGGCCTTTTGCATGTTTATTCATAACCCTCTGAATTTATATAACTAGTTACAGCAAAAGTAACTGATATTCACTATTGACTGCTGCTACACTCTAGACATCGAGTCACTGATGGATGCAGACACTGTCAGAAAGGACATGCCCAGTGGCACACAGAGACTGGGGATGCTAGCGTGCAAGTTGGGTTTGCCCGTCCTGCGGAATTTCCCAAGACCTCCTAAGACCCTACTGAGCAGTGCCTCCTTATATACTGTGTCCTCCTTCTGACCTAAGGACTCTAGGTTTTTTCCTTTCCTAGGCTTTTGTGTGTGTCCAGCATGTTCTTCCAGGAGCTACCCATGTGCAGCAGGGACATTACAGCTCCTTTTGTCTCTCTGCATCCCTCCCTCATTCTTCTGAAGAACTACACAGGTAGGGTGCATAAAAAGATGCTTCCTATATGCTTATTATTTCATTAATGACTATTTTGGTGTCCATCAAGAAAAGATCCTACTGTCATGGTAGACGTATGTATACCTATTCCATTTGCTAGATAACAAGTCAAGGTCTGGATGAACAAAACTGTAGAAAGTAAGTGTGTAGAGAGCCTCAAGTATGCACTCCTGTGCTGTTGGCACAGGCTGGCCTGGCGCTTACCACAGGGCAGCTGGCTGCAGTGGAGCCCCAGGGACTTGCCCTGGGCAGGGCTCCTTCCTGGTAGCGCTGGTGGAGCCCTCTTTCTTGCAGCCCAGGGATGAACTGACTTCAGGGGCCTGAGAAATTTCTTTTCTCCTTTGTTTATTTGTCAGCTCAACCAGCCGAGGGCAGGGCTGGCATAGCATGTGGTGCTGGGGATTGAAGCACCATTTCCTGCACCTGTTTAAGCAGGAGCTTTAGACCACTGAGCTATCTCACCACCCCTGTTTGGTTCTTTTTTAAGATTTATTTATTTATTTGTTATAGGGTCTCGCTATGCAGTGTGGACTCATAATGATCCTCCTTCCCTCCCCAAGTGCTGGCACTTCAGTGGCCAGCATAATGTGGGGCCAGCGTGATGGGGTACTAGGGATCAAACCCAGGTCCTTGTGTTTCCCAGGCAGGTGCTTAGACTGCCGAGCTATCTGTTTGGCCTGGCCAGAAAAATTTCTGAGTGGCAAGCACCTGATTCCAGGAGGCATGGAAGGAGGTAGATTCAGCTGTCTCCAAAGTCAGTCCCAGCTGGGGCTGCCACACTTCCTGTACATTGGACGTCCCTGCCACGTTCCTTCCAGAGCCCACAGAGGGGCTGGGCAGTCGCTAAGTGTCATCCACTCTTTCTCACTTCCCCAGCATGGATCAGGAGGTGCAGTAGGGCCTATGATCAGTTCTGTTCTCGCCCTGTACCCTGGGCCATCCCGTTCTTGTTACAGGTTCCATTACCACCCACACCTATGGTTCTCATCCCTTGCTGCATCTCAGAATCACTTGAGCAGTTTTGGAACATGCTGATGTCAGGCTCTTTCCCATTCCAGTAAGGCAGAATCTCGGATTGGACCCAGGTAGAATTATTTATAAGACACTGTGGTGCAGTGGAGTGGAGAACCAGATTTATTCTCCTGTCACACAATCTCCCAACTCCATCTCTCTATCAAACTCCCCACCTGCTCCCTTGAAGTCTCCTCCTGTGTTCCTCGTGGGTTGCCACAAACCCAACTCACCCATATCAAGTTCATCATCTGGTTAAAACTTGTTTCTCCCTCCAGAGATCCTGTCTCAATAAACACGAATACCTGTGGTCCTGGTGTGGTGCTGCCTAGTGTTTGCAGTATGGCCCTGCCTCTTCTGTCTAACGCATGAGTCTGTGAAGATTCACTTTAGCAGTACTGATGGAGGGATTGGCAATCACAATGTGCAAACAGGGCAGAAGTGGACATTTTTCTTAAGTAAAAGCTTGAGTAGGCAACTTGGAGATGATGTAACAGCTCCATAATTGCTTCAGGTCTGGACTCCTAAACAATGTGCCTTACTTAGGAATTAGCTCTCACTATCACATCCTCATTTCACTTGGTAGGTTGGTAGAAAACAGAAGGGGAGTCCTGTGCTCCTCCCTGCAAGGGAACACCTTGATGTTTTTCCCTTACTCTTGCTCACACCCCACAGACCTCGACTTAGTCACATGCTCACAGGTAGCTGCAAGGGAGTCCAGGACAGAGTCCTACTTCCTGTGAAATACCTCCTGTCTCCTGCAAGGAGTGCCTAGCTTTTTTCCTGCATCCAACTACTTTTCACTTTGCATCCTAGGTTATATAGTTAAGATGCAACTGAGTTTCCCACTGCTGTGAGGATGAATTCCTCAGCCTTAGTGGGCCCCAAGCCCCTCACCATCTCACCTGGCCCTCTGACTTGAGTCCAGACCTTCTCCTTGGCCTTCTGTCCCCTACCACATCATCTGAGAACAATGTGGAGTACATGGT
Organism: Ctenomys sociabilis; assembly: GCA_004027165.1. Taxonomy (NCBI): domain Eukaryota; kingdom Metazoa; phylum Chordata; class Mammalia; order Rodentia; family Ctenomyidae; genus Ctenomys; species Ctenomys sociabilis. Next base: position 104,477 of record PVKA01002723.1, on the reverse strand, counting down.
GACCCCACTCTGTTATAGGCCTCTGTGACAGCAGTATCCTCCCCATCAACACCACCCTCATGCTGCTCCCAGACCCTCACTAGTTCCTCAGAGCTAAGGATTGATTATTTTTCTGGGACATCACCCCTGCCCCTGAAGGATAGATAGGATATCCTGCTGCTCTAACTTATGACCCTTCATTTTGCACTTCAGTATCCCAGCTTATACTCTATTATCTGTGAGATCTTTGTGGAAATGTTGCATGCTCCAGATGACCAGAAGCTCCAGTGCCTGGCACAGGGGGCTGCTCACAGGAAATCCTCAGTAGAGGTTGGCTGTCTTAGTGATTTAGCAAGGGCTATAAAGAGTTTAAAGAGCGACTCCTGAGTCCCTGGTTCACCAAGGAGATGAATGTGGTACTATTAAAGGAGACGAGGCATGGGGGTGCATGTTGGGGCAGGAATCCATATCTAATGTTGGAAAAGTTAACTTGGAGGTGTCTGGGAAGCTGCCAGGGTCAGACATGGTTTAAGATGTGTGAATCTGAACCAATGGGGGTGGTCCTGCCTGAGTCAGCTGACACTGGGCTTTTTGTCTGGTCCAGGGTTACCAAAGGTAAAACTGACCAAAAGGCAGCACTCTTGGGTTCCAGGCATTGTGCTGGACCTCAGAAAGGAAGAATATCTTCATGCTTGTCTTCCTGGAGGGCCCCTAACATGCCTCCTTGGAGGCCATAACTTTTTGTGTCCGCACCTTCTCCGCTGTCACTGGGAGGTGGGCAGTGGCCTCCTGCTGGCTAAGCAGGACCACTCCTTTTTCCAGAAGTCCATGGATGATATCATAAACTAGTTCTCAAGGGCGTAGAGGGTGGGTCATATAGGATATACAGGAGGGGGTATTTAATGTCACAGTGACTGGGCAATGCAGTTAGCATCTAGAGCCAAGGGCTAGACTGAGGATGCCATGTGGTTTATGATGCTGGTGATACCCTGGCCATGAAGGGTCCCGACCAATATGCATATAGTGCCCCTTCCCCGAGAAGCCGGTGTGGGCTGAGCTGATGTAGACAACGTGCCTCATAGAACAGCATTGTGACCTGGAATAGATGAAGGTCAGTCTCTTTACCACCAGCCTGGAGCTTCCTTCACAGCTCATACTCACTTCTCACACCCTCAACGTGGGTTATGGTGGAGATGTAGATGAAGGATTGTGTAGGAAGATTCCTCGGGTCTTCTACCCATAGTATCTTACAAAGCCCTGACATTGTATTCCAGATTGATCCATTTCCCTGACGACTTGCTTTACCCTTCAGAGCAATGCTGTCACCTGTCTCTTAGCTTTAATTCTTGGATCTCAAGGCCCGGCCAAGCTCTTCCTCCAGGCTAGGTACTTTAGAGCAAGATAGAAAATCTTCTGAAGCTAAAGCCTTCCATGACCCAAGCCTGAAAGACGGTGGAGAAGGCTGCTCCAGGGCCTGGTATCCTTCCAGCCCTGGCAGCTGGATGAGCAGCTGTAATGGGATTAGGGCTGGCTATGCCCACCTACCTGCATGCCACCCCAAAGCCCTCCCGCCTCCCTCTCTCCCTCCTAGCTTCCCTTGGCCTCCTGATTAGGATGCAGCCCTGGCTCTACCTACCCCAGCCAGGCCCGGCTCATTGTCCTCTCCTCCCTGGCTCAGCTAGTGCCTAGCAACCCTCACAGGGTAGCCCTTTCCCACCACTGTCCTGCGCTCTCTGTGTGCCCTGGGCTCTGAGTGCACACAAGCATGGCTCACTTTTGTCGTCATTGGAAAACAAAAAACAAAAAACAAAAAACAACCAAACCCTGTGAAAGGGAGCCAGCTGGTCTTGCCAGATTTTTTCCTAACAATCCCATTCCAAGAGTCTTTTCTGAAATTCCAGGCTTCCTCTCTAAGATTCCTAGGTCCCATCAGCAATTCTCAGATTACTTTAGATGATCTCAGGTTTTTATTCCAGAATTTTCCAAGTCTTGGAGTTCAGTCTAGGAAGCTACGAATTGTACATTTCCAGGATTTCATCCCGTGAGTTTGGGACCAGTGGATTCTATTCTATATTTGGTTACTGGGTTACAGAAAAGTCTTTGTACATAAAATGGAGCTTAGGACTGTGGAACAATGTGATAAGAGAAAAAGATGATAGGGATGGAGAAGCTGCATTCTTATTCTCTTTAAATTGTAGTTTCTGAAGAGCATGAGGAGGGGTGGTAAGATTCATTCACTGGCCCAACAAACACTATCCATCCACCCGTAGTGCTGAGGTTGGGGTAATGAGCGAAGATGCTGTTCTCAAGCACCTTAGAGCAAAAAGGCCTGTGAAGAGGCAGAATGAGCAAGAAGTAATCATCGTTTTTCTTACACTGTGCTAGGAACTTCTCCAAATATAAATATATCCACAAAGCAGATGCACTAAGTTAACCTCACTTTGCAGATTCGGAAACTGAGGTGTAGAGGCTAAATATCCAAAAGGCAGAGAGCCAAGATAGGAATCAAGCAGTTGACCCCAAACCTGTTGAACAACCACTGTGATCTACTGCACGAGGAGGGAGTGGGGTATGATGGGGGAGCTTTCCCTCACAGGTGACTTGAAGAAGGTGAGGGGGTAACATGTGGATGTCTAAGGAAGGGGTACTGGCAGCTAGATTCTTCTTCTAGTCACAAGGACCAGTATTGTTTGTGTTCTGGGCCTGGAAGGAGGGGTTCTACGGGGCTCTGGCAGGAGACTCCTAGATGTTCGTAGTTGTGGCCATACAAAGTTGCCTCTACCTGCTCTGGCCACATTCAACTGTGTCCTCTATTTCCTGGGTCTCCTTCATTCTGCAGAATTGTCCCCAGTATGCCAAGAGAGTGCTAAGCTAATGATCACCTGGTGACAGGACTGATCAGCATGGTTAATTATGAGAAGTTAGAGACCCCCTCCCCCTTGGTAGCCCCTTGCCGTAGGAAACAGTGAGGACTGAAATGCCCAGAAGTGAGGGAAAGGCGCTAGAGGGAGGGAGATGGCTGAGCACTCCTGACTCCCCTGAACTCCTGGTTTCTGATTCTGCTCTCAGTCAGTCCTCCCTGCAGACACAGACCCAAGGCACAGAGGGAGGAGGCCCAGGGACTTGGAGGCTAAGCTCCATGGGTGGCAGTGTCTGCAGCATCTTTGGATAAATTACTTTGCCTCCCTGAGACTTGGTTTCTGCACTTGTAAACCTTGTAGAATCATAACCCCTAATCCTGTAGCTTGAGCGCAAGGCCAGGAGATGTGCTCACAAGATACCTGAGCACAAGGCCTTGTACTGCATGAGTGCTAAATAAATGGTAGTGTGCATAATTATTTCAACCTTGTCATCTGTGGCTTGGGTGACTTGCAATAGCTATTTCCCCTCTCTAAGCCTCAGTTTCTCCTTGGTGTTACAGTAGAGACAGGGCCTGATGACTCCTTTACTCAATTGATACAAATTTTCTGAGCACAGACTTTCTGCCAAGTACTGGCGATGGAATAATATTATTGCAGGCTGTGACTTTGGAGAATCCCCACCGTGGCTGTTTGGGTCCAGCCTCAGCCCTGGAAGGTGGCAGATGCAGCAGACTGAATGTTAAGGACCCCAAGGCTCCTGCCTCCTTACATACAAGCCAACGCAGCCCCTCTTCTGCAGGAAGGGCTTATAGAGGAGGCAGGAGTTTGCTTTCTAGATTAGGCCAGTTATGTGGTGAAGGGGAAGGGATTTTGCAGTTGTCATTAAAATCCCTAATTTTAAACTTAGACATAAAGAGATTATCTGAGAGGCCTTGTGCAAATCAGATGATCTCTTTGAAAGAAGGTCTAAAAATCAAGGGCAGAGGCCAAATAATCCTTCTCTGAAACCTTGACTGCGTAGGGAGAAGGCCTCATGGGGCAAGACCCCGGCTGTCTCTAGAAGCTGAGGACTCAGTCCTACAACCCGGAGAGCTCAGTTCTGTCAGCAACCTTGGGGAGGAAGCTGGGCTCCAGATGAGCACATATGCTGACTGACACTTGGGTCGCACCTCATCTGTCCATGAGCAGAATGCCCTGTCCAGACTCCTGACCTATAGAAATCATGAGATGGGAAAGGTGAGCTGCTATAACCTGCTAGGTTTGTTTTGTGCAACAATGGAAAACCACTACTATACACAACTTGCCCTTGAATTTACACAATGCTTGGGGCAGTCTTGTCCTGCCACTTTTCCAACTCCTGCTCAGGGCCTTGCAAACTGTTCTCCTATTAGCCATGGCGAAGGATGGCTTCATCAGCTGCCAACCTGCTCCAAAGCTGGTCATCAGAGAGTGCACTATTTGTCCGACTTTTAATATAATTACCAGCATCATTTCATGACACTGAGTCAGGGTTCAGCCTGTCATAGGCCCCATATTATTCTGAGCTGCTGCTCTGGGAATGGCTCTATCCATGCTTCATACAGACTGCCTCCTCCCACACAAATTATCTGTCATTTCCACACCTCTGTGCTTGTTGAGGTCCTGTGTTTAAGACAGGGTTGTGTGGGGCTGGGGTGCATCACAGCACTCAGGCCAGGCTCCTGGAAGCTGCAGAAACAGAAAGGGGGAACTGGCTTTGACTCCATCACCTGCGCCTGTGAGGAGGTGGGGGCTGTGTGGAAGGGGAGGTGGGAGTGCAGGCATCCACCTGACAGGAGATAGAGCCAGGCCCTGGAAGAGGGCGTGGCTTGTACAAATGACTCTCAAACACACAGGATGTGTTCTGTTGTAGCAGAGGTAGGAGGGGTCACTTCTGCTGCTGATGGATCCTGGGCACCAACTCCAGGGTGTGAGGAAGATGGAGGAGGGATGAGGAAAGAAATAATAAAGGAAAGTCCTGTGGAGAGAGAGGAGGTAAAAGTGAACATGGAAATATTACTTTTTCATTCAACCTGGGCCCCGGTGCACACTGAGTTCCCACAAGTAAACAGCTAAGTCCCCAGGGAGGGACTACTGAAGGTGAATGGGAAATGTCATTTACTGTCTGACAAGACTCCCCTGGCAGACATGAAGCAATGCTCTGTAGACAGGCCTGCTGCCAGCCTGAGTTCCTGCAGGACAGAAACATTTCTATTCTGGCAGAGGTGGTGCACTTGCAGAACTGCATGGGGTGCCTGTGTGCAGGCATATGTGTGTGTGTGCGTGTGCATGTGTGTGTGTGTGTGCGCAGGCATGTATGCATGCCTGTGTGTGTGTGTGCGTGTGTATGCACACACGCAGGCACATATGTGTGCCTGTGTGTGTGTAGGAGCATGCACCAGTCTCTGTGTATGTACTTCTGATCATGCATATCACATGGGACTGCACACGTGTACCAAGGAAATGCAAGGCAGCAGTAGAGATGCATGCATTTGGACATATACACAAAGCTGCATTTAAACATTTAAGCACCGAGGAGGAGACACAGGGCTGAGGGTTAGCTCTGGGCTCCAGGCTTCAGGGAGTCACTTCTTTCACTCTCTCACTTCCAACTCCTAGAAGTGTGCCTTCCTTTTGAGAAGTTACAGCTCTGGAAGGAGAACACAGGGCTTAGGTCCTTAAGAGCTGCTATATGGCCTCTGCTCTGCCAGGAAGTATTTTCTAATTGAACAGATCATTTCCAGTCCTGAGCCTCATCTTCTTCAGTGTGGAACGGGCTGCTTCCTAACCAGGCCTGTGCCTAGAGCTGAGGAGCCCAAGTCCCTTCCTGCCAGTCCCACCTGCCATGCCTCCCAACAGCCCGCCACTGCTGCTTGCCCATTCTTATCCATTGTCAAGTGGAAGACAGAGAACATGCAGGGCTAGGTCTTGAGGAGCCCCAAGCATCTCCAAAGATGACCTTCCCTTCCTGTTCTACTCCAGGCCTCTTCAGAGGCAGTGGGAGAGGTTTCTAGAGCTCATGGCACAGTTTGAAAACCATGAGCCTGGGCAGAGATCTAGCCTTCTTCATTCTCTTGTTTTTCCCAGGATCCCAAGGCCCTAATAGTTTTTCCAAGGGTCCTAAGGTTCCACCTGGTCACTGCTCTGGACATCCAAGCACATCTCCTTGGGATACTCACATGCATAGCACAGAGCAGAGAGCTGGTGACAACAGTTCATAAGCTCAGGCTGCACATTAGAACCCCCTGGGGAGCTTTACAAAATACATTTGCTCAGGCCTCTCCACAGACCAACTGTCCAATTATCTCTGTGGTAAGACTGGACAGGGGTAGTTTTTAAAGCTCCCCAGGGCACTCTACAGCATCGAGAGGATTGGGCAGCCTTGGCCCTGGCACGGTGAGTATCCTATATAAGTCAGTGCCTGCTACCAGTGTCATCCCATGTGCTGGCCCTGCCAGAGTGGCACCAGGGCTGGGCTGGGCTAGGGGCGGAGAGTCGGGAGGCAACTGCTGCTTGGGAGAGATGAATGCTGGGTAGAGTGGCCTGGCATCCATCTCCCTCAGCCACATCTCAGAAAATTAAATTAAAGCCCATATATTTCAGCTGCTGCCTGCCTGCCTGGCTGGCTGGTAGAGGGGCATGAGGCTGTGGGCACCTTGGGGTAGGAAAAGCAGGTGAGGAGAACCCCAGGCCTCTTCCTATGGGAAGGAGACAGATCATGGGGGTCCTCTGGAAGAAGACCAAATTCCCAAGGGTGGTCTCTTGACCCCCCAGAGCTTCTCTCCAAAGCCTAGTAGGTAGGTTAGGGATGGTGGGGTGGCCAACTCTGCAGGTGAAGGTTAGAACTTCAGATGGAGTTGAGGTTTGGAGTGAATGCATGCAGTGGGAGACCTTGACCCTGTTCTTGGGAAAACCAGTATAGAGAAACAGAACTGGCATAATTCCTGCACTTGGAGTGTCAAGGTTGTCTGTGTAGACCAGAGTTAAATGCTCGAGACAGAGACCAGCACAGGACCTGCAAGCCCTGCTTGGCCTCCTAGAGTGATACATCAGCTCAAAAGGGAGGGCGACACTCAGCTGGGCACTGTGATGCAATGCTTAATCTGATAAGAAAGACATCCACGTGCCCTCTCAGTAGACCTCTAGTCTAGCACTCCACTCATAAGGAGGAGTTGGGCCACCTTCCTGGGTTTGAGCAGTAATGTGCCTTTTCATACCCTGTGCTAGGTGAGGCTGGGCTAGAATCCTGTGCTACAAGGTTGCAAGAGAATTAAGCACCTTGGAGAGAATGTGAGGGGTGTCTTCCAGGTGGACCAACCAAAGCCAAAACCAAACCAAAACCAAAACCAAACTAACATCCTTTGAGAGGGGACTTGGGACATGATTGGCCAATGATCAATGAATTCCAACCTTCGTTAGCACCTTGCAGGTCTTGGGCAGGTCAAAAATAGTACTTGGAGCCCTGAATGACATCCAGCAATGGTCAGCTAGGAACTCACCTTCTGGCCTTAGCCCTCAAGCACAAGGAAATCAGGTAAAGGGAATGTGTGATGGAAGATTCCCCCTCCTGCTTGGCTTTCCATGCAATTGGGAGGGTGCAAATGAGGCATGGGCCACACTTGTGGGCTCACACCCTGTACCAAGATATGCACCTGGGAACAGAGAGGGGAACTGGAACCCAGGGCAGTTCTGCAGTATGGAACAGAAGGCAAAGCGGGACTGGGTGCAGAACTCCATGCATCCTGGGAGGCTGGCCACCCACATTTCCGGTGGGGAGCTGGCCCGTCTGAGGTGAGCCCATCAGCACCCTTCCATACACTCCCTGGCTGGAACTGCATCCTGTGCTCCCTGCCTCCCCCTGATCCAGAGCCTGCTGGCAGCCTGGCTTGCCTTTGCCCAGTTCACAGTTTACAGAGCACTTTCACACACGGCATCTCATTTGATCTTCCCAGCATCCGGGCTGGAGGCCAAAGAAGAAAGCCAACTCCCAGAAGCTGGGGCAACAAGCTAAGAAGGGGTGCAGTGGGCTCCAGAGGGAGGTCTGGCTGTGTGTCTCCAGTACAGCGCCTGATCCTCTTCTCTCTGGAGGGGTCCCAATCTATATTGATACAGAGAGGCTGACCTTGCTCCTCCTCCAGGAAGCTTTCTTGGACTGAAAGGAGTCAGAGCCAGGCAGTGTGGCATGGGATGGGGACAGGGCTCATTGGGCCCTAAGGACAAAGTGTGGACTTGCTACCTGGCCTTAGGGAGATCGGTCCATCTCTCTGGGACCTCTAGCTCTCAGATCGCTGTTCTCAAGGGTCCAAAGCCACTTTCTCCCCATCCTCCTCAGTTACATGGGAGTCCCCAAGGAAAGGGACACTTTCTCCTCCTCAAATGTCTTTCTTCTTCCTTATCACTCTTCCTCCACTGGAACTCCTCATTGGGAGGTCACCCCAGGACTTGGGCATGTAGGAGGCTAGTTAAGAACTTGCTCAAATGGGCAAGGACAAAACTAGCTGCAGAACCAAGGACAAGGGTGTGGAGGGGGTCTGAAGACAGGCATCTCTGGTAGTAATGGGAAGCTGGAAGCTTAGGAAGGTATGAGTCACCCTCCTTCCTCATGACCAGGGCCATTGGCAGCAGGGTGGGTGGACCAAGCATTTAAGTACTTGCTCAGGAGTGGGTGACTACTTGCTCTCAGCTCGACTTCGGCACAAGTGACATAAGATCTTGGCCTGTTTGGTTTCTGCCATTAAGCCTCAGTTCACCTGTTTGTCCTAGGAGGTTGAGCTGGACCACAAAAAGAGAGGCAATAGCGATTTATTTTACACCACTGAATAAATGAAGCTAGTAAAACCGTACTATGGAGTGCATGTACCTTTCTTATTTAATGCCATTGTCAAGACGGTGGGGATAGGTACCTCCATTTCCTTGGGCAGGTGAGGAAGCTGTGGCACGAAGGCTATCAGATTCATTCACAGATACCCTACCACTGCCAATCCTATTCTGGCTATGAAGTCATTCTACACGTTATCACATTTGAGGGCTTCAAATCAGTCACCCCAAAACTAGCTGACCTTCCTAGGCCTGACCGCAGAAGGCCTGAGATTTGCCCGCAGGGCAGGTTTCTCAGGGTGGGGAAAGAACAGGTCCCAGGACGAGAGAGAGCTTTCTGGCTCTGGGTGTTGGGCATGTGAAGCCTGCAGAAAGGAAGGCTTAGAGGCCAGGGAAGGGCTCCCCTCAGGCTGGAATCCTGAGACCAAGGCTGCGGTGGGGGCTGCCCCTGGGTTTCCAGACCATCCCATCTCCAGCCCAGGTCTGCTCCAGGCAGGGTCTGCACCGCACTCTCCCTCCTCCCCTCGGCCTAGCCCCGCCCCCGGACGCTCATTGGCCCGCACCCCACCCTCCAGCCTGCGAAGTCCGAGCCGGGTAGTGGTGGTCTGTCGCCTCCCTCCCGCCCTAGCCTGGCTTCGCGGTGGCGGAGGCGGCGCCTCTCCCAAGCACCGAGCTGGCTTGGCGGCCGTGCGGCTGGGGTGACGGAGGCAGGCTGGGGGCGCTGCGCTCGGCCACCGACCGGGCGGTGACTGACGGTGGCTCCAGGCGGCGCGGTCCCGCGTGCGCACACGCACACGTAGCCGCGCAGGGACACACGGACCCCGGCCGGCGGCCACGGGACGCGGAGAGCGGGCTGGGAGCACGCTCCTCAGCACTCGCTCCGGCCCGGGACCTCGGGAGATCCCGGCCGGCCAGGCCCGCGGAGAACAGGTAAGGGCCCGGCTGCTCCTACCCTCCACGCTCCGCAGCCCAGCGCAAGCTCCAGAACCTTCGCCCAGCTGCGACCGCGGGCGCCCCCCTCCAGCCTTGGGGTCTCTACGGCGGTCGGGCGCGGACCAGCGCGGGTCAGAGCTCCTGAGTCCGAAATGAAGCTCTCGCCCGCCGCTTCCTGCGTGTCATCCCCCTTCCCCGTGACCAAGGCCATTGCTTGGGGAAACCGATACCCCCAATCCCTGAAGCCCAGTAGGGTGGAGGACGACCCGTCTTGCGCCTCTCGCTGAGCCGAGTAGGAACAACCGCGGGTAGGGATGACACTGCGGCCAGAGGGACCCCAACAGACCTTTCTCCCTTGAGAACGCATCTGCGTGGACTTGGAAGGCAACACTAGAGGGTCCCTCGGGACCAGGTGTCGCAATCTGCACAGGGTTCGAGGGGTGGGCAAAGATTGGGCTGAGGTAGGGAACATCCTAGAATGAGCCTCTGTAGATAAGCATGAGGCATGGTTCCAAAGATCTAGTCCCTCGGTTTCCCGCGGTGCAGAGCTTTGGCTGTCCCGTAAGGAAACGCCCTGTGGGGCCTGTGACAGAAACGCGGCCTCCCAGGCCAGCTGAAGTGGGGTCCCTGCCGCTCGCCTTGGAAGCTGGCTCCCGCAGCAGCCGCGGAGTGTGGGGGTGGTGGCATCCTCAACCCGCGCGGGCTGGGAGGTCAGGAGGGACCGGGTGCCTCGGAGCCCAACCGGAAGGTGCAAGCATTCCAAGTGGAGCGACTTGGCTCCTCCTGGCAGGTGCTGGGACTAGGATCCTGGGGGCGCTGCTAATTCTTCAGGCCCTTTCTGCTTCAGTGCAGGTGCGTCAGTCAGTCTCCCTTTCTTAGATTCCCCCAGCCTTATAGTGTCCTCCGCCTCCTTCCACACCCCCAACAGAGACAAAAACAAGGCAGAGTATTTGGCTTTTCCTGTGAGCAGTCCTGGGCGAGGGTGGGGGAAGAAGGGGCTGCGCGGGGATATCTAGGGCAACTTGCCCTGGGGCTGCTGCTGGCCAGAGCAGAGGCAGGAACCAGCATCCTGAAGGTCAGGCCCAAGGCTTTAGTGGCCCCTGGCCTTCTGAGAGGGTGAGGACTTGCATTGGAGCCTGAGGGTATGGTCAGCCAGGGCCAGCCAGGGCCAGCCAGGGCCAGCTAGGTGTTCATGAAAAACCCCTTCTGAGTCTCCCCTGGGTGCAGGTGGGGCTGGCAGAGCCCCCGGATCCCAGCAGAGTCTGGGGCTCCAGGTTCTCCCTGACCTTGGAGAGAGCAGGCAGAGGTGCCATTCGAAATTTGAACCCACAAATTAGGGACAGAACACAGTGGAATGGGCTTTGGACCAAGTATCTAACCCATCCATCAACAAGTGTGTGTGTATGTGTGTGTGTGTGTGTGTGTGTGTGTGTGTGTGTGTGGTGACCAGGGAACTAGTCCCTGTCTCTTGCCTATTTTGCCATCAATGGCATCTCTCCATGGTGGGGTGTCTGAGATGAGACCTCTGAGACTCTGTGCCTGGGTGTAGGGAAGGTGGGTGCCTGCAGAACCTCGGGAAGGACTCCTTCCTGACCTTTAAGGACCATGCAGATTGTAGGGTGCATAAATATCCATTTTGGTATAAGTTTCTGGTTGGCCAGTGGTGGGGGCCAAGGGCTGGGAAACACGTTGGGGCTCATCCTTTCCTCTAAGGCACCCCTGTCTGCTGTGCTACACCCCTACTTTGGGCTGCTCCCTTAATTTCAGTGAATCTTTACAGATCAGCATCTATAACTTGAGGTAGCTTAGGCTTGATGGTCGCAGGTTACTGGCCTCCCAGGGTTGAACACTTCACTGACCAAGGGCTGGCGTGGATGAAGCAGAGCCACAGCTTGCTGTCTGCCAGAGGGTAGGGCTATTGGATCAGCACAGGGTGTGATCTTAGATCCAGGCCTGAAGGTCCTTGCTTACCTGAGAGCCACTAGCCATAGAATTCCTCTCCTAGAAAGCCTATGAGCAGAGGTGTGGCACCCCAGACGGGAACCCACCAATCACTTTGGAACAAAAGAGTCTAAGATTCCCTGGTCTGACAGGGTTGGGCCTAGAGACCCAGCTGCCTTGGCAACATGGAGGCTGGAAACTCCTCAGCTGCAATGTGTTTGTACTGAGCTCTGGATGCTATCAGAGGCACACGGTGACAGCCACCCCCACAGTGACACACAGAGAGGGAATGACACACAGCTGGGGAGGTATATAGGCTTCTCATGACACCTGCCAGAGATGCGGAACAAACAGAGACATGCAGTACAGAAGGACAAACAGACATCGAGGCTCGGCCTCTCCAGTTCTAGGCTCATCTGCCCGGAGATCACAAAGCCTCCCTTAATGATGGTTTAACTGTGTGTGGACTCAAGTAGAGGTGTGTGTGTGTGTGTGTGTGTGTGTGTGTGTGTGTACACACTGCATTGCAGGAGTCTAGGACAAGGGTCTGCAGGCTTTTGGTTAAATATAGGCAATATGTTAAGCTAGACAACTATAGAGGATATGAAAACAAAAACAAAGCCTGGGTGTATGCTAATAACATTTATTTGTGGATGCTGAATATTTGAATTTCACGTAGTTTTGTGTGTTGTGCAATATGCCACTTCTTTTAATTTTTATTGACCATTTAGAAATGTACAAACCATTAGCACCCTGGCTGTACTAAAATAGGCAACAGGCTGATCCAACTGGCTGAGGGGTTTGCCAGCTCTGAGACTGTAAGGTGAGGGAAGAGGCAGGGGGAGGTTTGCAGAGGGGCAGCCCTTAGTGCTGGAAGCCCGAGATAGCCTGAGCAGCTGGGTGCTTCAGTCTGGCTGCCTGGAGCTCCAGTGCACATCTGTTTGGTGGTGAGTCCCAGGAAGGGCACAACAGTCCCAGGAAGGACACAACAGTCCCAGGAAGGGGCCCTCCAGGTCAAAGTACTCCATCCCAAAGTGGCCTCCCCTTTGTCTGTGAGCTATGCACCCACTCAAGGGACCCTGGGAACATCATTTGTGAACAATAACTGGAGTGACTGCAGCTCCCTTGCTTCACAGACAAGCCCCCTAGGGTCCTGCTTCCCAAGACCCCTATTAACTCCCTACCTCCAGAGGTCTCGTTACATTCCCCAAATCCTTGAGTCTCCTGCAGGCTGCTCTGCAGACATGCACCGTATGTCTGTGTGCCAGGTACTGGGCCAGCTCCCACCCTCACTGGTGATCAGCACAGAGGGAGGGGGTCCTCTGGCCAGCTGGCAGCCATTCGTGTCTTGGGTAACTAGGTGTGTTCTGGCCCCAGCAGCATCTCCAGCTCCTTCTACCTCCATCTCTTCTTTCAGGCTCTCTCTTTGTCTCCTTTTCTTCTTCCCTTCCTCTGGCCTTATCTTCTCTCTTCTGCCTCTTCCTTTCCTGCTTCTCTAACCTGTCTGGGAGCAGTACACCCTGCCTGTTCCAGGACAGGTGATATCCCAGTACTGTCAGGTGTGATAGGGGAGTCCTCACAGGACACAGTTTTGCCGACCTTGGAGAAGGTCAGCTGCAGCCCTCTGCAGTGAACCAGAGGACATTGCTATCTTGCACACTTGCTCCAGCATCTTTCTTCACTGGCCCCCCCACCCCAAGTCCATGTGAAATGGAGGGTGGGGGGATCTTCCAGTGTAAACAGCACCCCAGCAGCTCTGACACAGGATGGTTCGGACACTGAAGAGGGCATGAGTACGAACCAGCTCTTGGAGGGCACTGGCCTTGCTGTAGAGGAGAGAGGTGGAAGGAAGGCTGCTTCATGGGAGAGGGCCCCAGGGAGGGGAGAGGGTGCAGGGCTGCATTTTCCTCTTTCAGTCTTCCCTGCCCAGCTCCCTGGCCCTGGAGGGTGAGGGGGCAGGGGGTGGGTCCCACTGCAATGCCTATCCTAGAGGCAGCAGGTGGAGAGTAGTGGGGTGACTGATGCCCTTTCTGGCTATCTTCTATCTGGTGTCCAAGCTGGTGCTGCTCTCAGGAGGAGGGGTGCTGAACAAGTACCTTAGGTGGTCCCCTCCCCAGGCAGGGCAGATGAGGAATCCAGGGCTGTGTGTCTGAGGAAAGGGAGGGGACTGGGCTGTCCTTGCAGCCCCATGGGAAGCCATGCTGCTCGGAGCAGTGGGGAGAGGTTGGAGCTTTCCTCTGAGACCTGGGCCACCTGCGCCTGCTGGAGCAGTGCAGGAGGGCTCCACTAGGAACAGTGGTTCCGTGGTCTGCAGGTCCCTCCCACCCTTGTGGACAGTGACAGCAGCCGTGAGTCACTGCCTGCTGTATACTGACTGATAATGTGTCTTCTGGGTGCTGGGCCACAGTGGCCTGGGCCCTGGCTCATGGGAGGACAGAACTGGTGTTACTTTCTGCCCCCAGGTGTTTGCTGGGCCAATGAGGTCCAGAAGGGCAGCCTGCCTGGATGGGAAGGGGGAATGGTGTGCCATTGGGTTCCCTAAACTTCCCAGTTCTAGCATTTATTTACATATCCATTTCCTGGGAGATAAAACTCCAGGGCTCCAACCGTGACCTTAAGAAATGTCTTCTGACCTCTGACCTCAGTTTCACCACCCTCATGATGGGTAGATGGCCTTTAAAATTGCATATCTGAGTGGTGTGTTTATAATTAACTCTTCCTGAGGATAGGACATACATAGATACATGTGCAGAAGTACGAGAGGTGTAAGGGGACCATGCAGGGCTCCCAGGAAGCTTGGAGTCCATCTTCCTTCTTATTATTTTTTGGCTACAAGGTCTCACTATACAGCTCGGCCTCATAGTGTTCCTCTTGTCTTAGCCTCCCAAGCACTGAGATTACAGGTGTGGGCCATCACACCTGGTTTTCAGGCCTGCACAGCAAGCCCAGCATTCTGGGGCCGACACAGTATGTGGTACTGAGGATTGAACCTGGGTCCTTGCACTTGCCAGGCAGATGCTTAGACCACCAAGCTATCTCCCCATCCCCCATCTTTCTTCTACCAGTTACAGAGAGTAGAAGAAGCTTGGGGTCCCTTCCTGGATCTATCATGTACTTGCTGTGTGGCCATGGGGATAATTGCTTAGCCTCTCTGTGCCTTTCTAAACTCTACTGTAGAATGAGAATAGTATTAGAAATTACTTCAACACTAGTGTTGAAGTGTTAGAATCACACTTCACATTAAAGGAGTTAATGTCTATTGCTAGATACAGTACCTGATGTACTGAGTTGTTTACTGTTAGCCGTTAGTAAATAAAGGTGCAGCCCCCTGTTGGTCCTATCCTGAATGGGACCCTGGGCTCTGGGGGTGGAAGTGACTGCAAGAAGGTGCAAAAAACTTGGCCAGAAAGTAGTAAGGTGGTGACAAGTTAGCAGGCATGTAGCTCTCAGTGAGTGTCAGACTATCATATGACTATTGTATGTACTCTATAGTTTACTTATGTAAATTTGTGGATACCTTGAAGTAATAGCTGTGAGATAGTCACTACTATGATGTCCATTTTACAGATGAAAAAATAGAGGCACAGAAAGCTTAGGCAACTACCCTCAGGTCCTTGGGCTAAAATCTCTAGCAATGTTGATCCAAGTCTGCCACACTAAGTGCTTGGGCATAGGTTTAGCTGTTCTCTAAGCCACATGACCAGTAGCACCTAGACCTGAACCTGAGAGAGAACCTGGGGGGAATTGTCATGTTCTGAGATATTCTGCAGTCCTGGCCAAGGAGCCTGGGTCCCTGATGGAGGTGGGGATTGTATACCCCTGGGCTGCCCCTGTGGCCAGATCCTCACCAGCATCCTCAGGGGGCTGTGAGGCAGAGGGAGCCAGGATGGAGAAAAGGGCAGGCAGCTGGCATCCCTGAGGCCTAAAGAGGTTGCTGAAGGGAAGTCAAGGCCCATGGGCTCTGGGTTCTAGCTCTCCCTGCTTTTCTGGGAGTGGCAGGAGGTAGACTTCGGGAAGGGAGCCAGAGACACCACAGTCAGAGGCAAGTGCAGAGGAGGCCTTGTGCTAGCTTCTCTTTCCTCCTGGCTGGCAGGAGAGGTGGCCTTTAGCCTGCCTGAAGGCCTGGGGAGTCAGCATTCCTCCATCTCATGCAGGCAGGTGGGGGGGCTCCCCAGGGCTGCTGGAGGTGACTGAACCCTTTGGGGACCACTTGTGTAATGCCAGAGGCAACCTGTGGCCACCAGTGTATGGAAGGCTCTGGGAGGGGTGCAGAGACAGAAGTCTGAGTGCCAGGCATAGCCCGGGCCTCCCCTCCATGCATGGTCCCTTCTGGCCTACAGGAAGGGGTGGACCCTGCATCCCTGCTGTCTTGCAGTTCTCAAAGCCTCTCCAAGATCCCAAGGGGTCTCCAGGTGAGCTGAGCTTGCAGAGGAGAAGGGCACCCTTTTGTGCAGACTCCCAGCTGCTGTTTTATTTTTCCCTTCTTTTTTTTGAACTTGCTCCTCACTACCTGGAGCTCAGAAGAGGTCAGGGTTGGGCAGAGAAAGGGGGGAAAAGCCAGGGCAGGGCCCCTTTGTGAGAGCAGCTCTGTGCACTGGGTGTGTGGGTGAGGCCCAGTGGCTGGGACTCTTGGGCTCACCATCTCCGGCAGCAGGCATCTGTGGGTCTGTGGTGCTCCTACAAGGACTGCAAGATATTTAAAAGCAATTAGTAATAATGATAATTCTACACTAACCCTGCCAGTTTGCACATTCTACTGTATCACAGTGCAGTAGCTACCTCCTGGTGGCTGCTGTGCTCTCCCTTTCCTTGTCACTGGTGCTGTTTGAAGGAAGGTGGTGGTGACCAGGTTTGCACATGCTTTTTTTTTTTTGCAAGCAAGTCACTGCACTGCAGGGTGTATGTATTCAGAGTTCATTTTAGGAGCCAAGAAGGAGAAGGGGTCTTGGGTTGCCACATTCAATCTGTCTGCTCTCTTCTGGGTCCAGTCCTTGTTCCTGGGCACCCCTACTTCTCTCAGGCTTGAGCTCATAGTCCCTGTTTCTTGTCACTGTCCTGAGAGCAGAGTAGGGTAAGACAGGATGAAAGAAGTGTGTGTCCCTTAGGGTGCCAGCCTGGGAGCTTGGGACCGAGAGACACTTTAAGAGGTGTGAGTTGGATGCTAGTTCTTGTTTCCCTCTAGGATATCTGCAGTGAGGCAGGCCACCAGGCTGCAGGGCACTCCTCAACCTGTCAGCTGGTGTCTGTGTCTGGGCTGTCACAACTGGCTGCAGCATTCAGGGGGTGATGGACAGTGGGTCATGCCTGCGGAGACCAGGGCTGCAGGCAAAGCTCACATTGCTGCCAGCCACATTTCACAGGTGCCAGTGTGACCAAAAGCTCACACTGAGCATGAGGAGAAGAGGAAATGTTGTTTCTAGGTGGCCGTGTGTGTGTGTCAGCCACAGCATTTAGGATGGGGAGAATGCCAAGCTTTGGGGTGACAGCTGGTCAGCAGCCAAGGAGAAAGCCCTTGCTGACTGTCACAGTGGGGTCAGGGGCTGAGCCAGTGCAGTCATAGTGTCCGCCCAGCTGGGTGCAGACTGGGGGCTCAGCATGGCTGTGGAACAGGAGATATAGACGGGCCTGAGCATGGAGGAGGAGGTTTGCCCCTGGAGGCTGGGAGGTAATTACTCACAGGATCTTGCTTTTGCTTCCTCTGTAGCCTGTGGACACCTTGGACTGGCGGGCAACTGTGGGGACCAGAGGCCAGCTGTGTGGGTGGAGAAGTGCCATGGCCGGCAACCTGCAGGTGCCCCTGGCCGTTCTCCTCCTGCTGCCTGTGGTAAGGGCCCATGATCCTCCCCTACACTACTTTCCTAGCACTCAGCATCTCCTGAGCCACCATCCCTGAGAACTAGTGGCTTTAAGCCACCCAGGGGTGGCAGCTCCCATGGAACACCCAGTGCCTTCTTGGGAAACAGGGACAGTTCCCCTCCTCTTGACTCCGAACTGATGGCACAGCAAATTATAATACCTTTCCCTCCCTTTGTCCTCTCTCCCTCTCTGTCTTTCTCCTTCGCTTTTAGCTGGAAGCCAGGGCCTTCCCACTGTGCTATGTTCCTAGCCCTTAAATTTTTTTATTTTATTTTGCTGAGATGCAGTCCTGCTAAATTGAGAGGCAGTGCATTGAGATTACAGGGTACAACACCAGGGCTGGCTCATAGCTTTCTGATCTGTTATGGCGGTGACATGGGTGGCAACTTGTAGAGTTGTGCAACATATCACCTGCCCAGCTGTGTTCTAAGAACTTGGTTAGGGTTGATCTTCTAGCTTTCAACCTGTGAGTCCCTATCAGATTTGAACTCAGAACTCTGCCCACTGCTATTGTTTCCCATGGGGTGGATGAGGATAGAAAGAGGGAACAAGAGGTTTCCAGTCTCCGCCCCACTGCTTGCTCTGGAAGTTTGGATTGGCACTGAGTGAGGCTGTCTTCAGGGTCTTGGGTTCCAGTCCTGCCCCTGTCCTGCCTACCTGTGTGAGAGATGAGTCTAGCCCTCTTCTGGGAGCTACCTGCAAAACTCTTAGCAGCTGGGATTGGATGGATCTCAAATACAGCCCGTGACAGCTCAGCAGCTTTGTGATAACCTCATACTCACTGATAGTCCCCTAGGGAACCATCCCTGCCCTAAGGATTTGAGCTAAAGTGACAGCATTCGTAGGTAGCTGTCATGATAGTAATGCACCACCATGAAGTCACTTGGTGTTGAGCAGGAATCTGTATCTACCACCCAACTGGCTGTGTGGCTTTAGGCTGAAGCTTCTTCTTGGAGCTTCTGTTTCCATCTGTAAATGAGAGTAGCCTTCCTACAGGCCCACCCCACTCCTTCACCTGCTGCAGCTAGGGGTGCATCTCCTTCCTTGCTGAGCCCCCCGAGGGACAAGACAGTGGTCTGTTCCAGCCCGTTTCCTCCGTGTCACTTGCTTGGCCCTGGGTTCAGAGCCTGGCCCCAGTCTGCTGAGCCAGTGACTTCCAGCAGGTTACTTGAAGTCTCTGTACTTGATGCCTGTGACACGGAAAATGATGATGAACAGTTGCCACGGCACTCTTGCAAAACATACGCACATAACCACAGACAAGTATGGCCTTCAGAATAATGCCTGTGCATAGGAGAGAGCTCTATGTGTTTGCCGATAATATTACACGTGGTGGAAACTGAGCCTGTGGCAGGGTGGGATTTTCCAAGGGTATTTACTGAATTGTCGATGAAAGGGAATTCCTATGTTATTTCTGTCACTCTCCTCCTCTCTTTTCTGTCCCAAGCCCCTCCCTCACTTCGGATGGGGCAGGGTTTAGCTGAGAGGGCTTCTCATGCCCTTGGCCCTCTTCCCACTGTCCCCCCGTGTCTACCCTGCAGGCTGCTGCCATGCACTCTGACTGCATCTTCAAGAAGGAGCAAGCCCTGTGCCTGAAGAAGATCCAGAGTGCCTACGACCTGCTGGGCTTCAATGACTCTGCTCTGGGTGAGTGGTGTGGCGTGGAGACAGCGGTGTCCCCAGCACATCGGGCCACTTTAGAAGCACCTTTCTCACCTGGACCACCTCGCAGATGGTGGTGGAGGGCACAGGTCTCTGGAGCTTCTGTATCCTCTCTGGGCAGTGGCATTCAGGTTGTCCTGCTTGAGGCCAGTCTGCCTTGGTGGCTCAAGGCTATCCTGTGGACACTTTCTCTCCTGCAGGAGAGATGGAGCTGGTGCCTGGCCTGGGCAGTGGTTGTCAGAGAGCTTGCTATGAGTTGCCAGGGTCCAGTGGTGGCAGGGATGAGGCTGTTGCCTGTGGCTAAGCTGTGGCAGCCCTGGCCAGCACAGGGCTGTGGTGTTCACTCATCTCTCTCCTCTGCTCATTTCATCAGCCTGGGAGAAAGGCAGCAGACACCTCTGTCACAAAAACTGTCTTATGGGCTTCTCCTGGGAATAGTGAGCATTGGGGAGGGACACCACAGTCTGTGCTGTGTGAGACCACACACTCAGGGCATGTACCATCCTTTGCTTCTCCCTTTGAATGTTTGTAACACCTCAGATGCCAAAGATAACCAGAAACTGTCTCCTGACATTGTGCAGGCCCCAGAGGAGTGGTACAGCTCTCATGAGATCTAGGGGTCTGACATAACTTCTCCCAACTCTTTGCCATGGGAGTGGGACCCTAAAGGCCACAGAGGCATGGTGTCCTCTATTTCCTGCCTGAGGGATGGGGAGCAGGGGTGGCATCCTGGAGGCTACCCTCTCCTTCTCTGCCTCCTTGCTGAAGGTCTGGATATGTGTCCTGCTCAGGTCAGAGGGATGCACTCCTCCCTCTGGATCCGCCCAACTCTTCTGAGCACCATCTGCTTGAAGACTTTATTAATCTGCAGCCCAGTTAAATGTAACAGTCCTGCCAGACCAAGCTCCTCAGTCAGCTGCTTCTGGGTGAAGGTTGGGAGGAGAGCAATTGCAGACATGCCAGCCTTCCCTGCTGGTCCTGCTCTTGCTAAGGTCAAAAGTGAAGTCTAGGCTCCACCAACTGGGGAAGCCCGGGCATGGGCCCACTGCTGTGCAGCCCAAGGAAGTCCAGACTATCTGGAGACCCTCTGGTCCAAATGTGTTGTTTGGGAAATGAGGGCAGTGCCTGTTGGACCACCAGAGCTGCCTGGGCGCCAGGTGTCCTGCCTCTTAGCCCCAGGGCACAGCACACAGGCTGAAGGAAGAGAGAGGTGGAGAGGGTGGGGCAGGGCCCCTGGTGGGCTGTGCATTGTTCAGCCCACGCACAGCTTGTGGAGCCCTGTCTAAGGGTTTGCCTACAGGGATGGGCAGACTGAAGTGAGAGATGGAGGTGAGGATGGCCACCCTCTTCTGAGGGGTAGTGCAGGAGGAGGTGTCACTCAGGCACCCATTAGGAGGAGGATAGGGAAGAATTTGTGGAGAAGGTGGCCTGAAACTGCTGGAGCCTCTGTGGCAATGCACACTTGTAAGCTCACTGCTCTGGAAGCCTGCAGCAGGAGGGTCGCAAATCCAGTATAGGTACTTTAGTGAATCAGTGAGACCCTGTCTCAAAAAATAGAGGCTGGGGATGTACTCAGCGCAGAGGCCCTGGGTTCAATCCCCAGGTCCACAAACACACACACACACACAAAAAAAAAAAAAAAAAAAAAAAAAAAAAAAGAAAGAAAGAAAAAGAAACTGGCTCCCAGGCTTTTAGGCACATCAAAACCTCCAGAGGGCCTTGTGGAGGAGCGGGCTCATACCACAGTCCAAGCTTTCCAGGTCATCATGGGTGCTGTAACATCCAGAAGCTCCACAAAGTTCTAGAGAGAAGCAGAAGCTGATATCCCTATGCTGGGCCCAAGGGACAGTTGGGTGTGTGATGCAGGGATGGGTGGGAGGACACTCCGGGCCAAGGAAAGCTTAGGGCAGGAGTCTGACCTCTGTGGCACTGAGTAAGCCCTATCTGGAAGCCAGGGAAGGCAGAACTGGATAAGGGACCACTGTGCACCTCATGACCATGTTCACCAGAGCATGAATCCTGTGAATCAGGGCTGGCCATGTGTCACTACTAAACCCTGAACGTTGGTGGAGCACCTAAAGCTTGTGGAAGAAACTCAGCCACCCACTGTTCATTCATTCATTCACCCAACCCCTCCCCAACTCATGATGGCCCTTCTCACCCTCTCCTTTTGTCCGGTCTGTGTGGGCTGGAATCTGATGTGTCTGGCCTGGCTGTCAGAGGGAAAGGCAGGCAGAGGTGTCTGCTTGAGGACAGAGCCTCATATCTCTTTCAACCCCTGCCCTCCTTGAGTCAGAAGGAAGGATTCTATAGGACAAGGCAGAGAGCAAATTAAGTAGAAGCAAAGAGCAGTCATTAGGTAGGAAAAAGGAGGAGACAGTAGACCTAGCTGGACCACCAAATCCATGGCTCCTTCCTCCCTACTCTGGGCTTAAAGATCTTCTTAAGGGGTGGGGATATGGAGTGGGTGATGCCTGATACTTATATAGACATCTGTTCCAGGCACTGTGCTGGAATTCTACTCAAGCACTACAGCCTGGTGGAGGGGCTGGGTCTGTTACTGCCCTTATTTTATAGCAAGGAAACTGAAGCGCAAGAAGGTTATGTACCTCAGTTAAGGACACAATGCATTAAGAGGCAGAGGAGAAACTTGAATTCAGCCTTTGCCCTCAACCACAAGGTTATGCAGACTTGAAAGAACAATGTGCTCTGAGTTCCCGTACCCCAAGTCTACCTCTCACCACTGTCACCAGCAGTGA
This sequence comes from Ctenomys sociabilis, assembly GCA_004027165.1. Classification (NCBI taxonomy): domain Eukaryota; kingdom Metazoa; phylum Chordata; class Mammalia; order Rodentia; family Ctenomyidae; genus Ctenomys; species Ctenomys sociabilis. The sequence continues at coordinate 82,651 of PVKA01002723.1, read as the reverse complement.
GAACTTTGGAGGGCACTTAACTCCTTCATTTTTTTTTTTTTTTGTTTGCACCTCTCCCGAGTGTGGTTTGTGCAAGGGACTCTGTGTGTGGCATTTGCTAAGCATGCTGCAGGGGCTGAAGTTGTTACCCTGGGTCATCTTACAGTGCTGAGGGTGTCCGGGCTCATCCATCTTCTACTAGGTCTGAGTTCTCCTGGGGAGTCTAGTTTGTCTAGGCCTCAGGTCAGTCCTTGTGGACCTACATGGAAAGGCTTTTAAGAGCAGAGGAGGGCCCAGCACCAGCTCTGGGCTCTAGAGGGCAGAGAAGAGCCAGAGAGCAAGTCAGGGTACAGTAGCCCAGTAAAGGAAGGAAGGGCGGGCAGGAGTGGTGCCCAGAGTGCTGACAGACTGTGCAGAGTGGCACTGCTCTGCACTGTGGCTCAGGACGAGCTGGGAGATGGCACCCCCACTGCGGCTGTCCTCCTTGCTGGAGGGAAAGGTCAGGCAGCACTGGGGAGAGGGGCTGGAGTGGAGGTTCCTGAGGGCATGCCTACAAGCCCTAGCTCTTAACTGCACTGAGGTGTTTGTTTTGCAAAGGCTTGGATCACAGACTGTCTCCATGGGCTGACCCATGTCCTAGTGCAGCTTCTGCACACCCAAGAAGAACTTAGAGCTAGTGGAAGAAAGGTGCCATGGGCCATGGAGACCCACAGCACCGAGGTGATGAGGAAGGGGGATAGGGCAGGGAGAGGGGAGCCCACCCGAGGAGGCCTACGGAGCTCCGCAAGCTCATCTTGCAGGCTGAGGGCAGATCTGTCTCACCTGTAGGAGGTACTTTTCCAGGGCTCAGGTTGTAAGACAACAGTGTTCCAGTCTCAGCCCTAAGAGATGCCTGAATTACCCATGCATTCCACTGAAGGCTCAGGCCAGCTCCCAGGGTTCTCCTCTACTGGAGCTGGGCCTTCTGGCTTCAGAATAAATGTGCATGTGAAGTGTACAATAGTCACCCAGCATGTCTAGGCCCCCTCCCCAGCCCAGTGTCCCGGGGCTCTGCGTGGAGCTCCCAGTGCGTCTGTGCTAAAGGCCTACAGGTGATGTCAAAGTGCACCTGTTTCAGAATCACTGTTTAGCAGAGAACATCGCCTGCCAGGGCCCCACAAGTGAGCCAGGCTGGGGACTGCACCTCAGGCCACACACAAACCTGAGAGAGGAGCAACAGAGATTGGCAGGTGTGCATTGCCCTGTGCTCAGGGTGAACTGGGAGGGGCCAGCCCTCCCACCGCCACCTTTCTCTGCCTTCCCTGAAGACACCGCTGCACCAATGCTAGCCAGAGGTATCACACAAGTGCAGCATGATGTCCCTGAGGTGCACTTGAAAATAAACACAGGAAGCACCCAACAGCTTATTGCATGGCTTGTGAGGATGAGCTCACAGCAGTGCTTTTACACACACACACACACACACACACACACACACACACTCAGTTCTTGCTTAATGATGGGCATGTCTTCTGAGAACTGCGTTGCTGGACAATTTCTTTGTACAAACCTCAGATTGCACTTACACAAACTAGATTGATCGCTCCATGTGGTCTCCTGGTTTAATCAAGAACACTGTAAGCTCAGGAGGTAGGAGGCTGCATGCACAGCAGGCTGTGCTGAAGCAGGGCTTTCGGTGCATAAGTAGAAGAATGTGCTGAAAGTGATGAAATGTGTGGAACACATGTAAACCCAGTGGTTTATTTCCACGTTCAGTGTTCCATGCATAATTGGTCAGGTTGTTTTTTTAACTGCTGGAAGCACAGTAGGTATGTTCATGCCAGCACCAGCACAGAAGTGAGAGCTTGGCGTCACTGCAATGGGTGTGGCATCACCAGTGGCCAGAGTTTTTTTAGCACAGTGTAATTTCATGGGACCATCATGGGGTGTGGAATGGGTTGTGGACAGAAATAATCCTGCAACCTGTGGTTGAATATAGCCTTTCTGTATTTTAACATGTTTATGCATAAATATTTATATGTACATATTTTATATTTGCATGTACACAGGGCATGACTCCTCTCAATCTCTTAGATCTAGGAGTGTGAGTCCAGTCCTCAGCACCCTGGTTGGTTGCAGGGGAGAATGTGTGTGGCTCCATATGTGAGTCCATCAGATCTCAGGTCATCACTGGTCCAGAAACAGCATGGGGTGGCATTACATCTGGTGGTCTCCATGGAGAAACCCATGGAGCTTCGCAGTTAGCTGTGGGAAGTGAGCGTTGCTGGCCTGGGCAGGTGCAGGGATTCTGCGTGGAGGCGCTAGAAGAGGGAGGACTGAGTGGTGCAGGAGCAGCAGGGAGAAGAGGCAGAAGGCAAGTGGGAAAGGGTGCTCACTGCCCTGCTGGCCCATTCTCTATGCCTTGCCAGGGCCTTGACTGGATCCCTGAATTCTTGAGAAGGGCACCCCTTCTGGGCTGGGCTCCCCAGTAGCCCAGGGGCTGACCATGAACCAGCTGGGTGCAGAGACTTGTCCTGAGGAGCTGATTCCTGCCAGCGTCTGATGCTGGTCTCTCAAAGGGCTCCATTTCCAGCCAGCCCTGTGTTTTCCTTTTTCCCAGTCCTTCTCAAACCCAATGGTGTCATACGGTCACTTGGACAGTGTTAAAATGCAGATGGTTGAGGCCTCCTCTGAGTTTCTGATTTCTGAGCTCAGGCTGGGCCTGAGCATCTGCATTTCTGGCAAGTTCACAGGGGATGTTGCTGGCCCAGTGATGCTGCACTTCGAGAACAGCCCCCTTGCAGGGGTGTGCATGCATGTCTTGGTCCTGCTCCTCTCCCCTAGTGCTTACCACACGAAGGGCCTCCTTTTGTGGAGCAGAAGTCCTGGCAGTAAAATGGATTTCAGTAAATTGAATATTTTTTACCTGAATTGTGTGAACTAATGGATGCTTCATTCTGATAATACCTGAGCATCCTGGGTGGCTTTCCAGAGGGAAGAATGTAGCATTGTCTGTCACCGTGGTGTTCCTGGTCTCATGAGTTTTGAACACTGTGGAGCTGGACAAAATTATCACCATGACAACCTGAGATTAGCTCCTCATTTTGTTCCAGTTGCAGGCTAATAGCTCTTTCATTCTCTCTCAGTCCATCCTGCCTACGTGAACTGTCTCTTGCTGTCACAGTTTGCTGTCATTCCTTGAAGAATTTGTGCAGCATGGCCTAGGTGGGAACAGCCCCAGAGGACACGCGGCTGTCCAAGTGGGAAAGCCTAGACTCTGCTGCAGTGACAAATTAACCTTAAAATCTCAGAGGCTTAGCACAGGGACATTTCCTGCTGGCATACGTCATAGGCCAGTTTGGTCAGCAGAGTGGAGGTGGAGCCTGGCTTTGCATGGTCATTCAGAGATCCAGGTCCCTCCCATCTTGAAGCATTGCCACTCTCAACATGTGGCCTCCACATGTGGCTTCCTAGGGCTCTGAGAGAAAGAAGACCAGGACAGCAGACACCTCTGAAGGATCTTTCAGAGGTCAGTTCATCGCTTCCCCTCACTCTGGGACATGATAGTAAGTCACAGAGGCACACGGTCTTGAGCACTCTTGCCAGCTATGTCCAGCCATTCTGTCACCAAGCCCTGCTATTCATGCATCCAAATTGTCCTACGCAGGGCTTCTCTCCATCTTGGCCGCCATCACTCTAAATCAAACCCCTCAGGGTCTCCTCTGGACCACTCCCGCATCCTCTTCTGACAGTTCTCCATGTCTGTTTTTCTGCTCTTCAGATGTGTTGTCCCCCTCACCATCAGATCACATCATGTGGATCATTATTTGAACTCCTTTGGAGAGAAGGGGCTCCCTACAGCTTCCCAGAGATATTTGCCCATATCCTAGTCTTCAAAACCTTACATATCAAAAGGGACTTTGTTCATAAATTAAGTTAATGATCCTGAGAAGGCAGATTATCCTGGGCTATTTGGGTGGACGCTGCATAATAATATAATGATAAGCATTATAAGTGACAGAACACAGGAGAGCCTGAGAGAGTGAAGTTTGTAGATGCTAAGCGGCTGGTTTTGAAGGTGGGTGATGGTTCTATGAGCCAAGGAACATGGGCGACCTCTTAAAAGGCAAGGAAAAGCGTTCTTTCCTAGAGTCTCTAGCCTCCCCTTGATGCTTTGATTTTAGTCCAGTGAGACCCACTTCAGATTTTTGTCCGACAAAATGTAAGATAATAATTTGTGAAGACACCAAGTTAGCTCAAAATGTTCTAGCAGCAATAGGGAACACATATAACGTTCATCACGGCATCCCAAACTGCCAGCATGATCGGGGCTGGGAGAGCTGTGAGGTGGAGATGGCCCTTTCTCTTTGATCCTGCATTGCTCTGCAGTGTCTGACTCATTCCTCTTGACTTTGTATTTGAACACAGGAGTGAATAAGAGGGAAGGAAGGAGGAAAGGGAGGAGGAAGAGGTTAAAAGGAGAAGTCAGTGGAGAAGGAAGGAGGAGAAAGAGGAAAAGGAAGAAGAGGAGGTGGGAAGAAAGGCCTCTTAAAGTCTTGGAGTCCCAACAAAACCAAGTTTTGCTAGGCCTGGAGGGTACATGGACAAAGATATCAAAGCCAAGGTAGACTGTGTGATGGGCAGGGACAAAATTACTGCCTCAGCTAGGAAAGCCCAGGGCCCTCTCAAGAACCTGCATTCTGTCTGCCTAAGCTGCAGTGCTGATTGGGTCATGGAGGTTGTTCCTTAAGCCTACACATGGGATGTGGGCAGTGGGGTCATGGGACCTTGGCCTTGATTCTCACTTGCCTAGAAGCTACAGGGATTGCCCCTAGGGCTCTGGAGGGGATCCAGGCTGAGGACAGAATGGGACATCAGGAGGACTTTAAGAGTATTGGCAAGAGATCTTCAGTGTTCCCAGGCCACAGGCAGAGGAGAGCAAGTGATTGGAAGGCAGCCCTAGCTGCCCTGGCTGACGCTGTGGCAGCTGCGAGTCCCAGAGTATTCTCTCCTCCATAGTTGAGCTCTGGTCACCCAAATCGGGGGATAAGCAGAGCCCACTGTCCTTGCTCTGCACACCAGGAATGGGACACATGCAGAGGAGACCAGCATACATGTCCCAGGCTCCTAGTGCAGGTTCTAAGGGGAGACCCTGCCCTTTCCCTTTGGTCTGCTCTCTGTTGTAAACTTCATAGTTTTCTTCACCTCCTGAGCCCTGGTGCCCAGCTAGTGCCCAGCACATGGGAGGTGTTCTGTGTGCTACTTTTGAGAGAACGCACCCCATGGCCTCCTGAAGCTCAGCCCTGGAGCTCCCCATATCCCCCTGTCTGACTCTGCATCCACTATCCCTGTTCTCACTCTCTAAGGTGGTGCTCTGACCTCAGCAGTGTCAGCTGGCAGTGACAGTTACATTATAGGGACATCTGTGGGCTGGAGCTCGTAGGGCCTGGGCCAGACACAGCCACATTCCATAGCCAGTCTACCGTCAACATGGGCTGCAGTAGCCAAATTGCTGCTGGGACTCCTGCAAGGACAAGATGTCACAGACAGCTGTGCACGGGCAAGAGGTCCTGTGGCACTAGGTAGATGAGGGTCATCTGCTGTGACCACTGCTGCGACCTGGGCCAGACCCTTCATCTGGCCCTCAGTGTCCTTGGTCTGTGCTCTACTTGGCAGTGCCAAACTCTGTTCATAAGCAGGATGACACTGGCTATTGTCACTGCATGGCGCATTCTACATTCTGAAAATTGGAGTGTTCTGTATCCAGCAACTATACATACCCACTGGTCTGCATAACACCCAAAGGTCATAGACCTTGACAGAAAGGGCATGGCCTCATGAGGCCTGCACAGATGCCCCCTCTGCCTGCTGTCTCCCAGGTGTCCTCTGGGGCCTGTCATGTCACCTTGCAGGTCTCTGCCTCCTCTCCCCTTATGGGAGGCCTTTCTCAGGGGAGCGATTCCTAGGGACACCTAATTAAAATAATGACATTAATGCTAATGACAGCAGTGGACACACACAGAGTGCACCTTGTGCGGTTCTGGGAACTTTCTTTGTATGCTCTAATTCATCTTCTCAGCAGGCTGCAAGATGGGCTGCCATGGTCACTCACTCTCCTGTGTGACACTGAGAAGCTCTCTGAAGCTCATTTTTATAGATCTCTCTGAGGCTTTGGGTCTGTTTTCTGGATCTCCATGTCTAACAACCTCCTTCTTCCTCCCTCATTACATCTTTGCCACAATCTCTCAGTGTCATCCCTATGCATTTTTTGAGAGTTCCCAGATGTCCCACTGTCTTTTCACTCTGTGCTCAGTCCCTGAGTGAACCCTCCCCCTACTACCATGTGCTAGAGGGAAAGCAAGGGCTGGCATGGTAGGGTGCATGAAGGCAGGTGCTCTAGGCACCCGTGTTAGGGTGCCATGCCAAGTAGTTGGGGTGCTAAGACTGAGAAGAGCGTCAGGTATTTGGTCCATCTTTTTGAAAAGATGGGTCTTAGGTGGGTGAGCTTGAGGGAGGAGCCCTCAGAGGAGGCTGGAACTGTTGTCCCAGTGAAGGGGAATGGGTTCCCTGAATGTCTGGAAGGAAACCAGCAGAGCTTGGTATGGAGTGTGGAGGAGAAGGAGGTAGAGCAAAGGTGACCTGGGCTTCTAGCTAGGCTGAAGCTGGCACTGCACTTGAATTGTCCAAGGTCCCTCAAGGCAGGGTTGTCTGGAGCTAACTAACCAGGTGTGCACTCAGCCCTGTGGAACAGCTGGGGACTGGCAGCTGTGGCCTTGGGTGGCTCTGCTGTCCCATCAGTGCTGCTCCAGGGCAGGGCAACCTCCTACACCTGCATTCCTGCAGAGGGGCAGGCGGAACCCAGTGCAGGCTGAAGCTGCTCTTGGGCTTGGCAGCAAGGCATCCGCTGCTGACCTTGGTGAGGATCAGTTCCCTGTAGACGAAGGACAGAGATGGATGAGCCAGGGCTGGAGGCAGCCAGGAAGAGCGTGCAGTAGACAGAGGCATCATGGTGCCTCTGAGCCCCCGGTTTGAATATTTGCTCATCAAGCTTGAGATCTTCCTGTTCCTCACAGATCAGGCCCAGTGAGTAAGCAAGCCCTCATGATTCTCAGAGCCTCTCAGTGAATTCTTTCCTTTGTCCCCCTCAGCTGGATCCCTGTGACACTGGGCTGGCCTCCCCCGTGGCCCCCAATGCTCCATCTCTCACTCCTCTGAGCCCTTTCACAGTGGCAGCACAGGCTTCCCTGGACAGTCTCCTCTCTCAGTATCTGATAGATGGTGCCGCCCTCTGAGTGCCAGCATGGTACCAACTGCTGGCTCCAGGCAGCACCCGTAGGCCAACTAGTCCCAGCCCCATTCCTGTCCATGGAGGGGAGGAGCCAGCTGAGGAGGTGGATTTGAGGCCAGACTAAGTGAAGGTAGTGGAGGCTACTGGGTGAGCTGGAGGAGGAAGGGAATCTGAGGTGTGGTGGTGGGAGGGAAGCCTCGGTGTCACACTCAGAGATCTTGCCTGGTCAAGCATTTCCCCTCCCCACAGTCCCATCGCAGCCACTGTAAAATCAGGTGAGGCACCCTTCCTCACCCAGGCTATCTGCATTGGCTTGTGCCTCTTCTTCTCTTTGAGGAACCTGCCAAGGCTGTGCCTCCCTCTGACAGGAAGCCTTGCCTTCCCTGCTCATAAAACACTCTGGCCTCTGCAAGGGCCTGACATGGGTGGTGTGCAGTGCATGTCATGGTGTGTAGTGTTTGCTTGTGACAGGTACCACATTCACCATGGTTCTCTTCCCCATAGGATGCCCTGGCATGTGGGACAACATCACATGCTGGAAGCCAGCTCGTGTAGGTGAGGTTGTTGAGGTCAGCTGCCCTGAACTCTTCCAGATCTTCAACCCAGACCAAGGTGGGTACAGCCCAGAATCTCTTCAGTCTATGCTGGTCATATAGTCCTCCCTGGAGCTAGGGACAAAGGATTGGGCTGTCGTGGGGGTGAGCAGCGAGTCCCTTCTCAGGTGCTCCCTTGCTGGGGCAAAGCTGACACCATTGACCTTTCTGCATAGTTAGGAAGTTGCTCTGATCTGAGACCTAGTGTCCTGGCACTCGAGGCCGGAAGCGGGCTGGGCTCTCTGGTGTGGTGTTGATCCACGCTCTACCACTTACTCTCCTTTGGCCCTGCTCTGAGGCAGTCCTCCTGCTGGAGTCCCTGGTCTGCCAGATGGAGGTGTGTGGCAGGTCTATGAGGGCCAGACGAAGTCTCATGCATGGATGTCACTTGGCTCAGGACTTGGCATGCTTTGAGTGCTCAGTAGTGTGCATCAGCTGGCATTATCAGCACCGTCACCGTCACGATCATGTTGCTTCTCAGATGCCCGAGCAGCACATGGATGAGGCATGGGATCAGACACCCTCAGGCAGGATAGGAATGTGAGGAGAGCAGCTGACACCACTGCTCACTCGGGTCTGTGGCCTACAAACCCTGTACTGTGGATACAGGATCTCTCCAGGCTATGCAGTGGCTGGCACATTTGTTTACTGAGTAAACTGTAAGGATGTAGGAGAAGAGGAGCTGGGGATGGCCAAGTGAGTAGGGTGTTCAAAGTCTATAGAGGCCATTGAAGTGCTGTGGAGAGATCCAGGGACCTCAAGTCAGCTAGGAGTCTGTGGGGCGAGCAGTGTGGCTGAGCTCTGTGACATAGGAAGTGAGGATATAGGCCCAGCTAGCAAGGTGATGCTCTGCTGAAAGGCATGAAGCCTTTATTGTCCCACCTCTGCTGGGAGCAGAACCCTGTCCTGGCCAAAAAGCAGAGGCAAATTGGCTTTCAGACTATGGCCTCCAACCACTTTGCCACCACACTGGAGGGAAAGGGGTTTAGAGGAGGTGGCATGGAGAGAGCTAGTGGCATGATTATGGTCCCAGGCTCCTGGTTGTGGTTCCAGTCCCAAGACCAGAGAAAGTAGATGAACCATGTACCACGCCTCCCTCCTACCGCCAGGCCTCCTGGCAGCAAGGAAGGAAGGCCACAGCTGAGCTTTCCCATCCTGAGGGCCTGGTAATGACCCAGAGCAGGCTGGAGGGGATTTTGGAAGAGGAGCCTAGGAGTGCTGCAGTGAGAGCTACAGTGAGTGAGGCCAGTCAGGCACAGCTGGCAGCCCATGATTCAGCTCGATTCCTCATTCATTCCTTTAGAAACCAACTTAATCACTTCCTGTATGAGTGTAGTGCTTTCATTTAGTCATTTATTTAGAGTTTATTGAACATTTACTCTAGGTCAGATTCCACACAAAGACAGTTTCTTCCAACCACAGCAGCCACAAAGGCAAAGTGAATCAACAGTGAAGGAGATTTCCTTAAGCTCCACCTTGCTACAGCCTCCTGCTGCACTGTGAAGGTGCTGATTACACCTGGTTATTAATGGCTCATTAGGGCCTGCCTCTTAGCACCTCTGTTCCCAACACTTGATTGGTAAGACCAGTGGCATTTGTCACTTTCCTGTTTGCTTCCCAGGAAGCAGAGTGGCAGCGCAGGGTGTTGGCACCTGGAGGTTTAGGGCGCCAACCTCTCTCCTGAAGAGGCCTCTGCATCCCTGTTCTGGAGGTGGAGGGCCTTGTGTCCGGTGCTTGGGGGTGGGGGGAGGAGGGAGTAGCCAGTGGGAGCAGACCCTGACTTCACCCTCTGCTCACCTCTGCATTTCTCTCTTTTTCTGCTGCAGTCTGGGAGACTGAAAACACCGGTAAGAGGAACCTTGGTGCAGACAGACTGTTGTCCTTGTCTGTCCCAAAGGAACCCAGCTTCAGAAGATCCTGACTCGAGCTCCTGGGGTCAGGATGGGGTGGGGGTGCAGTGGCAGGCTTCCCTCCCATCCCTTGACCATCCTGGAAGCGGCGGTGCAGGAGGATGAGTTCAGGAGGATGAAGCTCACTAGAGGGGGAGTAGAGGAGTCCTCTAGGCACAGGCCCAGGCTTATGCATGGGCCCCAGCCTGTGTGTAGTCTGCGCAGGTCTGGGCGCCTTCAGGGGCTGAGCGGCTGTGGTGCATAGTGAGCAGTTGGGCAGAAGGGACCGTATGTGCATCAGGCGGTCAAGCACTGAAGGGTCAAGGAGGCCCCCCAGATGTGGCATGTCTATCTGGGGACAAGAAGAGAAGAAAAGGGGTTTATTGCTAGGTTATCATGAAATTTTGGCATAAGAGAAAGGTAGAAATGAGAAAGATCAGGGAAGGAGAGAAATGTCTCAGGATGAGGTGTCCAGAGGTCTGGGTTAGGTGGCCATGCTGGGCACTGGTGCTCCAGGGAAGAAACCCCAGCTCCACAGATCCATTGCTGTTCCTTGCCCTTTCCCACACCCACCCACCCCACTGGGAGCCTCCTAGGTGCTCCCTCACGTCAGGTGGGGACTGACTGAGTCACAGACCATCCTGTGACCCTTACGGTCAGTGTGGCCTCAGAAGGTGCAGTGTGTCAGGAAAGTGTGGGGTTGCTATGTGGCCTCTTGATGCCACCCCAGCACTCAGCACAGAGCAGCCTCAGGCTTGGTAGGAAACAGTGAGTGACACGGCAAGTAGGTGACTAGGGTTCAACCCCTATCTGCACCTGTGTTTTGCAGAAAAGCTTGGGACAGTAACTCCTTGGCTCTCTCAGGGAAAGGCTGTTCAGAGCTGCATTTGCTTTGGAGCCCCCTGGCTGGCTGGGCTCGGCTTTCTGTTGGTGTGTGATCTTTGGGTGGTCCTTTCTCTGATGTAGTTACTGTTTGTCTCATGAAAAATTGCACTTAAGGACCCAAGTAGGACCTGGGACATACAATTTCTGGGGAGTCACGTATCTCTAGAAGCCCCTTCGCAGATTCCGGTTAGTACTGATCTCAGTCACATAGAACAAAGGTTCTCAGACTTAAATTGTACATCACAGTTATACCCTGAGTTTGCCAAAATACAGCTTCTGGGCCTCACTCCCAGTGCCTCTGAGCCTGTGAATTACTAGCTGAGGGGGCACAGCCCTGAGAAGCTGCTGGGGCAAACAAGCCTGAGGAAGCAGGCTTTGTCATGAGGGGTTTGTCAGTCTGGAAGGTGCTCCCGCTCCTGGAGTGTTTAACAATAAACAGCTTGGGAACAAAAGCGTTTATGCTCTACTGAGCCTACACGGGCATCATAAAGAGGAAGAAAATAAAGGAGAGGAAATATTTTTGTTTTTCCTTCAGGACATTTTTTTCAAAAACGACTTTTCAAAGCAGCTTCCTTTTCTTCTTCCCACCACCCAGAAGTGGGCAAAGGAGAGAGAAAATGAGGCTGGGGTGGGCGGTGGGACTTGGCCAGGGTGCCGACGTCACTGGGACTTTTGGACTTTCTGAAGAGCCTTCAGAGGAACTTAGAAGGAGGTCGCCATGGCAGCCCAGGAGAGATTTTCTGGAAAAGGGCCAGCTTCTTGGAAAAGTATGGAGCTATGGTGCACAGCTGTGCTTTTCTGTGGTCCCAGGGCTGGCTGGGGCTCCTCAACCTGAGGTGCAGCACTGAACACTAGAAAAGTGGCTGAGGCCAGTCTCCCGAGTCAGGCAGAGCTCTCCTTCCTGGCAGGGTCCCCCTCTTCCTCTTCCTCTGGCCCCAGGAAATACATATCTGGAGAGACTGACAAAAGTCTACCAGCACAGGCCTCAGGGGTGCCTGTTGGACAAGCAGGGGCTTTCCCTTTCTGGCTCCTGCCTCCTGCTCTACATCTCCTCTACACCCACTTCTTCACCTTCTCCTTCTTCTCTTCCTCCTCCTCCTCTTCCTCCTCCTTCTTCTCCTTCTCCGTCTTTTCTTCCTCCTCCTTCTTCTCCTTCTTCTCTTTCTTCCTCTTCTTCTTCTTCTCTTCTTCTTCTCCTCCTCCTCTTCCTCCTCCTTCTCTTCCTCCTATTCCTTCTTCTCCTTCTTCTTCTTCTTTCCCCATGATTTCCTAGTCCCTGAAAGGATGAATCCCATGTACCTAAGAGACCAAGTGGCTTGTTGTAAGGCAAGTTGAGGGCTGGTGTTCATCTGAGGTTTGCTCAGGTGCTGGCTGGAAGAAAGGGGGATCCTGGGCCTCTCCCCTCCCTGAATGTCAGTGGACACCCTTACTGTCCATTGGGTGCATGGGGAGTGAAACACATATTCACTGAAAGTTAAATTAGCCCTAGCTGTCCTTTGCCACCAACAAATGACTTTCAATGGCTGTGACTGACCCTTTTCTATCAGGCATCCCATAAAATGACCTTCAAGTCAATTAAAAAGAAAATTAAAGTACATTATTGACAGGAAACAGACCACTGGATCCTTATAGGTAAATATTAAAAAAAAAAAAAAAACCAACAGAGGTTTTAATAGAGAACATTGCTAAGTTGGTAGAAGTCTGGTCTTCGCTAATCAAGCAAGCAAGCCGGGTGCCCTTTCTGATAGAAATGTCCCAGCTTCTGGGACAAACTCAAGTTCTCCCTGTGGCTGTGTCCCCCAGGTGGGCTAGGGTCCCATGCCTCAGAGGCACTTGGGACCATTCCCAGATCAGTGCAGGTGTCCCAGAAAGACTTCCTGGAGCTGAGGGTCAGGGTCACTGGAATCTGTATTGGTGATTAGTCTTGCATTGTTCTTCTGCACTTTGACATTTGGTACATGCTGACCAGGGCCCAGGAGAGTGACTCTCACCATTTCAGAGAGCATGCCTGGGAGCATTCCAGGGGAGGGGCGTAGAAGTCCTGGCCGCTGCATGCTGGGTTCTCTTCTCTCTTCGCTTTGGTATCGAGATCTGCCTGTCCCTTGCCACGTCCACACCTGCTTCTCAGTGAAGTCTAAGCTCCAGGTCCCAGCAGTCACTGATTCCTTGAGCCTCTTGTCCCTCCTTTCCAAGCAGGGACCTGGGCTTTTGCATATGAATGAGGGTCCTGGGACTCCTTACCAAGTTGTTTTTTTTTTTCTTTTTCCTGGCAGATAAGGGCTCTGTGAGCCGGAACTGCACCGAAGAAGGCTGGTCTGAGCCCTTCCCTCATTACTTTGATGCATGTGGATTTTATGAGAATGAAACTGAGCCTGAGGATCAGGTGAGTGTCTGCCCCTCACTCCCTGTGCCAGTGGCAGGGCTGAGGAACTCAGGATGTAGGTAATACTTCCGGGCACCAGTTGTACAGTCAAGCTGTGCACACAAAGGTGGGATGCTCACCTAGTGCCTCAGGGTGACCCTGGTTGCCACTTCTAGGATGCTGGCTTTCCTATGATCCAGAAAGGGAGGGTGGACTGGGCCCACCAATGGCTTTCTGGACCATTCTTTAGGCTGAGGCTGCTTTCTGTTCTGAATGGTCTGTTCTTTCACCAGACATTTATTGAGCATATGCAGAGTGGGAGTAGAGAATCGAGTGAGCCACTTGGTCAGGAGTGGGAGGGCAGTAGGAGGTGAGAGCACTGGAAGATGGGAGGAGGAGCTGGGCTCAGTAGGGCAGCCCTGCCTGGAAGACTGAGCTCAGGTCCCAAGGGGTGGTGGCAGGCCCCCTGGAGAGCCCAGCGTCTTTTGCTCTGTGCCCTGTTCCAGGACTATTACTATTTGTCAGTGAAGGCCCTCTACACGGTCGGCTACAGCACCTCCTTGGTCACCCTTACCACCGCTATGGTCATCCTATGCCGCTTCCGGTGAGACAGCCCTAGCCTCCGAGCTAGTACAGCTCACTGCAGCATCGTTGCCCTAGCCCCTCCCTGAGTATCAGCTCTGGAGAGTCACTTGGAAGGCATTCAGCCACCTGGGGCATAGCAGATGGGTCCCTCAGTCACAATGGGTCCCTAGAGAGCTTCCTTGGCTTGTCCAGGGCCACCCAGTGTGCAGAAGCTGGGCAGGAGACCTACCTTGCTTGTTTTTATATTGCTGGTCCAGGTAGAGAGAAAGCACAAAGGAGGCATGTCTGCATGTGGGGTTGGTGCCATGTGCAGAGGCCTGGAAGTCGGAGTGGGGCAGACTGCGGGGAGAAGGGGTGGCCTGGGCAGGGCCCCATTGAGACAAAGCCAGCGAGAGGGCCCAGAGCAGCCCCGGGATGGAGGGTGTGAGTGCTGTGGGCTCAAGGCTTCCTGGTCCCTGGCTTGCTCATGTAGGAAGCTGCACTGCACCCGCAACTTCATCCACATGAACCTCTTTGTGTCCTTCATACTGAGGGCCATCTCTGTCTTCATCAAAGACTGGATCCTGTACGCCGAGCAGGACAACAACCACTGCTTCATCTCTACTGTGAGTGAGCCCTGGAGAACCCCCCAGGGTCTCCCTACCCACGCTTATCTGACACTTCACAGGGAAGTGTGCTCGTGCTGGTGAAGGCAGGGGCTTCACCTATGGAGTCGGCGATACAGTTTCTAGTAGCCAGTGTGCGACATCACTCCCAACAGCCAGAGTGTATGAAGGCGGAGAGGCCAGGTCCTGCTTGACTGAGAAGGAGACAGGTTCAGAGAGGGCTTGGGGGCTCTTGGTCATTTAATCAGCTGTGTTTCAGCCCAGGAGTGGCATGGCCTTGCCAAACCTCATTTTGGGGAATGTAGGCAGGGAAACTGCGCTTTGATGGAGTGAGACAGCAATGAAAACCTAGAGTCCAGACTGATGTCCTAGGTGGATGGTCAACTGCTCTTTTTTGGGCCCTTTCTTGCCCTTCCTGCCTGTATGGAGCCCAGGACAATATGTGTGGAGGGAGGGTTTCTGTGAAAAGAGATTTCTAGGGCCTGGCTCTGTATCCTCATGGCTGGAGAGATTTCCAAACCTTCATTTTGCCAGGAGCCTCCTACAGAGCCCTCTGACAGCTTCTTTCTTAACTTCCCTGAGAGAATGAGGAGGAGCCAGAGGAAGAGGAGGGCCAGCCTGGTGGCCCTGTGCTGGCCACAGTGTTTTCCTTGCATACCTTTGCCTTTTGTCCCTCAGTCACAAGGGGCCACTGCTATCACCTGCTCCATCCAGGAATGTCCTCTCCCTTGGCTCCTTGGGATATTTGAGCCCAAGCTTGCCAGCAGTGAAGGCTTTCAGGATTCACTGCCTGGTCTTGTGGGGCTGGATTTGAGGGCTTTTCTGGGGACCAGAGAAGTTGAAACTTCCTGGCTGTGGGCCTCCTTGTAGGTGGAATGCAAGGCCGTCATGGTTTTCTTTCACTACTGTGTCGTGTCCAACTACTTCTGGCTGTTTATCGAAGGCCTGTACCTCTTCACACTGCTGGTGGAGACCTTCTTCCCTGAGAGGAGATACTTCTACTGGTACATCATTATTGGCTGGGGTAGGTCTCCGGCTGTGCATAGCTGCGTTCAGACCTCGTGGGCAGGTGTGTCCTGGGTGGTGACTTCGGAGGGATGGCAGTGAGGAGGGACCGATGTCCTAGGTGGATGGTGAACTGCTCTTTCTTGGGCCCTTTCTTGCCCTTCCTGCCTGTGGGGAGCCCACCCTCTAAGAGAGAAGTTAAGCCTAGGACCCCTTTCCCAAGCCCTGGTTCTGAAGGAAATGAAGGATCCCAGAAAGCCAGGGTGTGAGGAACAGTAAGAATCCTCAGGGAGGGGACATGTTTTTGTTTTCTTATCATCAGCCTTCTTTTCTACCTCTTTCAGGGACCCCAACTGTGTGTGTGACGGTGTGGGCTGTGCTGAGGCTCTACTTCGATGACTCAGGGTGAGTATATGCCCATGAAGCACAGCCTAAGCAGAGTGAAGTCTTATAGGAGGGGTCTCAGGGGCTGCCTGTTCCTACACGAACTCCACTGAACAACCCTCCTGGCCCTGGGCACCGGTGAGCCCTGAACCTGTTCTGTCAGCTGTCTCTGCCCCTGAAGCACAAAACAGTGTACAGAGTTTCTGAGCCCTCAGTGTTTCTGGGCCTAGCTCTGAGTCCATTTGCCTTTTCCAGGGTGTGAAAGTATGCTGAAGGTGGTGTTGTACCCCAAGAGCCCTGGATCTAAAGGAGATGCATGGGCCTTTCCCAGGTGCTCATGATTGACCCCATTTTTATAACCACAGCCTGGCTTCTGCAGATACCAGAGAGCTCTCCTTTCATTTAACTCTTTCTCAGGAGCTGCAAGAGGAAGGTTATTGGCTCCTAGCTGGCTGGGGCAGTGTCCTGCAGGTGTTGTTTTGGACGTGACCTCTCTTCTTTCTGCCTGTCTTTCAGCTGCTGGGAAATGAACGACAGTACAGCTCTGTGGTGGGTGATCAAAGGCCCTGTGGTCGGCTCCATAATGGTGAGTGTCCTTGGGGCAAAGAGGAAGGGAAGAGACAGGGGCCTGGGCTGGAGGGTACCCAGAATAGGGAATGGAAAGGCCCCATGTACATTGGCTTCCTTGCTATGGCTGCATTCCATTCTGGAGCAATAGGGGAAATTATTTAGCTCTTGCCCCATGGTTGAGTGTGGAAAAGGTACCCCTAGGAATTGTCTCACACATAATTTTAAGCATTTGGAAATCTTTCTGCAGAAGTGGCATTGGGTCAATAGGGAGTACGTTTAAGCTTTCAGATGCCATATTGTGCTGCGAACACCCTCATCGATTCATACTTGCCCTGGAAGGACTGATTGTTTTCCCACATCAGGGGCTGCACTCAGAATGCCCATCGCCTAAGCAGTGCACTGTCCTGCCTAGGGGGTCCTAGCTCCTTTCTCCAAGGTGTGAGTGCAGCAGAGCAGTGTGTTCAGCACATTTATTGATTATTGGTTTTAATTCTGAATATTCTTTTTTATTTCTTCTGCCCAGTTGTTAGCAAGTTGGCTTCCTTACTACTTGGGGAAAGAGACACTGCATCTGCTGCACATGTCCCAATTGCCCAATAGCATAAGCACCAGCTTTTGTCTTTATGAATTCTGTGCCTCATTTATGTATGAAGGAGGCCTTTCCCACCTAAAATGTAAAATTGTTCTTAATTATTTTATCATACTTGCACATTAGATTGTTATATGTATACCTTTCAGCTGACTAATAATTCTTTGGGGTTCTGGCCTGAAATGATAATTAATTTTATCTAATTTTATTTTTCAAGGGTGTACATTCCCCATTCTCAGTCCATTTTATTGAATCCCTTCTCCATTATGCTGAAATGTTATTTTATTATAAACACTCAATGTACTTGAGTTTAGTTTCAGATTTTTGCTTTTATGTTATTAATCTATTTATCTAGTCCCCTGGCAGATGGAGCATCGTGGCAGCTTAATAGCACAATTTCATATCTGATATGCAAATTTCTCTTCTCTTTTTTTTCTCATAAAAATGTCTTGCATATTTATTCTTCCAGTGGATTTTGAATACCCTCATTAAGTTGCAAGTTTTTTAAACATCTGGTTGAGATCTGTGTAGAAATTGCATGGAATTTATAGGCTATTTTGGGGAACTGATTTTCTTAAAAGATTGAGTCTTCCTTTCCAAGGGCGTGGCATGATTCTGTATTTATTCAGACTCTCATAGACCCATTTTGGTGAATTCTTTCCGTGTTCATCTTTATTCTTGCTATAATTATGTGTTATTTAGTTTGGGCTTTTATGGGGTCTAGAAGTCATTCCATTATGTTACTGATGTTTTGGAATGCTATTGGTTTTTGTATATTCTTTTGCCTAGTTACATTTCTGAACTCTCTTAGGAGTTTAAAACCCTTTTCACTGATTTCCATGGATTTTCTAGGTAGAAAATTATATAACCTTCAAATGAAAATAGCTTTTGCCCTTTCTTTTCAGTTCTTGTCTCTTCCTTGCTTTTGTCAAGGATGCTATTTTCTCTAACTCTGGGCAGTGGTTTGCACTAGACTGGGAAATTTCCTCCTGACTTGAAAAAAAAATCAGAAGTAGTCTTTTAAAAATCAAGTATGGGTGTTGAATTTTATCAATTATATTTTCGAGCCAGTTTTTGGCATGATCACACCTTTCTTCAGTAATGGATGTGGTATTCCACCTCTCATCATAAACAGTGCTACAAGGAATATATTTGTGCTTAGCTTGAACATGTGTGAACATGTTTTTAGAATAAATCTCCAGAAGTGAGAGGGAGATCCTGGGAAAAAGTGCATGTGCATTTGGCATTTTTGTGGCTAGAAGACTACCCTCTATGAGCAAAGTCCAAGACTGTTCATTTCCGGTATTTCCAGGGCCTCTGTTGAGTTTGATGTTTCAGTTATCTAACTGTTGGCAATCTTATGGGGAATGATGGGAGCTTATTGCATTAATGTATTTAAATAGATAGCAGTAGGTTCTGTGTTTGCATTTGTAGAATTACATCTTGGTGGTGCTGCTCTGCTTACTCTTTAGTGCACTGCTAAATTCTGTGTTAATATTTTGTTTAAAGCTTTTGCATTGCTGTTCATGAATTCTGTGGTCTTATGAGCTGGGTGTTTGCGTGCATTTTCTGTCTTTGGGTTTTGGAGCAAGATTTTGTTAGTCTCATGGGTGATCTAAGTTAATTCCCTTTGATTTGCTTTGAATCAATTAAGTAACATGCAAATTACATCTTTCTTAGACATCCATAAAATTATCTGGACCTGGTGCTTTTTAACTAATTTATATCTTTGCCTACTTCTTAAATTTCTTCCAAGGTTACTATTCATATGTTTCTCTGTCTCCTGTACATGCTTTAGTTCATTTTTATTTTACCATTTTGCCTGGTGCTCACTCATGGTTTGGGATGATTTGTCCATCTCGTGTCCACTTTTTCATTCTTAAATTTGCTTAATTGTATTTTCTTCTTTTGCACTGACTAGCATGTGGAATTAGCAGTATTCATTGTGCAGATTCCAGGCCCTGGTGAGACACCAGGCCTGCAGCTGAGAGCAAGATGGACAGTGAGGAGGGTGCTTGGTCATTCTAAATGATCTGTAAAAACAAACAAAATAAAAAGGAAGATCAGTTTTTGTTTTTATTGACCACATCTATTTTTCCAATTCCTCTTAAGACTTTTTTGTCCTCCATTAATTTCCTTTTTTGTATTTGTGGAATTTTCCCCCTAACTTTTAATTTGCATGTCTAATTGTTTTTCAATGAGTATTCTTTTCAGTGGATTGGTTTTTGGCTCTTTGTTACTTTCCTCCACTGGCTACTTTGGTGACATCCCTAAGTAGCTCTCTGGCTGTGCCTGTTTCTGTTTATCTACTTCCCTTCCTCTTGCCTTCTCACTGCTTGGAAAGCCCTTGTCACTGATCTTTATCTAAAGGCAGACACTGCTTTTACTGTTCCCAGGCCATGCTGTAATTAGCAGTGTGCTGGTGTCTCCTGACTCTGAACTTGGAGTTTCTCCACAGAAGAGCTGTCACCTCTGCAGTCACCTCTTCTGTTTTTCCAGCGGAAGTTTTCCCATCACCTGGATTTTGCTTTCTCTTTCTCTTCCAGAAGTTGTTCATTTTCATGCATCACTTACACTTTCCCGTGTCCTGGCACTTCTGGGGAGTGTCATGTTTTGTGCCCCTTCCTTTCAGTGATGCTGTGGGAGGCTGGGGAGACACCCTAGAGCTAGTTCTGCTGCCCTTGGGAACTGGAAATCTAGATGTGATATTGAATCTGTACAGCAAGCAGATCCTGTTGGGGGTATCGCAGCCTGTGCAGAGGCATGGCTGTGTCAAGTATTTGCCTTTGGTGAACTTTTTTCTATATTTTCATTTCTTCTCAGGTTAACTTTGTGCTTTTCATTGGCATCATTGTCATCCTTGTGCAGAAACTGCAGTCTCCAGACATGGGAGGCAACGAGTCCAGCATCTACTTGTAAGTACCATCGTGTGGCACCCACAGCCATTGCTGAAAGCCACATGGGCCTGCGCTTGGCTCACAAGCAGGAGAGGCTTGGGCTTTGCTGACAGGGGACCTAGCATGGCCATTTGCAAGAGTCCTTCCTGATTAAAGTGTCTTTAAAATATAGACAGACATATTTTAAAATATAGTTTCCCTCCAAGCTTTAGCCATTCAGAAGCACCTGATCTGTATGCATGTCATTACATGGAAGGTGAAAGAGACAGATCTGCTTTGTATGACACTGGGAAATACCATATTGCCTAGGGTCATTAGGGTCTCAGTTGTTTTGAGTTTGTTTTCCTGCTTCTGTGGGAAGCCTGTTAGTACCACTGGGTAGGCCAATGCTCCAGGCCAACATGGAAAATTTGCTCAGTGCTTAATGGTAACACAGCAAGACACTTCCCTGGACAGAGTATTAAAAGGGGGATTCCTTCTGTCTGCTACCTTTCTTTGGGACAGCTCTACCTCTGCATCTATCTGATACTATGTCCTCAGCAGTCTCTTTCTTCGACATAGAAATGTCTGTTTTGCTTGTGATTACTGGGGTCAATGGCAGCCTCTTACTGTGGAGTGCAAGACCTTCTCCGTTCTCATGGCCATTTGGTTGCTGAGGAATCTTCTGTAGTCATGCTACTAAGAGTGCAGCCTTTGGCTCTCTTCAACCCTCTCCTTGCTTTGTCTTGCCCCATCTGAAATCAGACAGAGTCTCCCCTACCACACCTGCAGGGGTGGGGAGCTTAGCTTATGAATAAGACCATGGCCAGTTGGGCCACAGGGTATCAGGATGTTTCTATTGCTAAGGAGAAAGCCTGGTATTCCATTGTGGTGGCTAGAGGGGGACAGTAGAAGCCATTCGTGCAGCTTCCTGGATTCTTCCAGAAGACAGCAAGGTAAAAGAAGGAGCCATGCTTGGTCATCACTGGGTGCTTGCTCCTGTCTTTGTCAGAGGCTCTTGTCTGGGGCTCACAGTCCTGATGGCTGGTTGCCCAGGGAATGAGTAGGACAGTGGTGGGATCCCAGCACACAGAGCTTCCAGAATCCCTCCACTATTATCCTAGAGAGAGGGATGGAGGTATTGCTCAGATACCAAGTCCAGAGCCTTCCTGAAGGCTCCTGGGGCTTTGTGCATGAGTTAGAGCTTGCTCTTTTCCTGTCTGCATAGCCTGGGTATCTCCCCCTTTCCCTGTGGGAAATTAGCCCATACCCTGGGTGTTTGCTATATTTTCACTGGCTCTGCAATGATTATATTACCTAGGAAGACACTTTCTTTCCTACTCATTTATTGCCTTTTTCATATTTTTATAAGTTGTTAGCAACCCTTGTGTCTTCTATGTAGTATAAAATTGTTTCATGTAAATTTTAAGGTGTTGATGGGGTCACCCTTCTACCACCACCTAACCTGTCCCAGGGGACCATCCCTGCCTTCATCTCTAGAACTCACAGAGTAGTACTCTACTACTCCCCCACCTCCCTGCCCAGTGTTGGCAAATGTGACCAAAGCCTGTCCTCAGTTTCTCCTCCTTGATTTCGCGTTAGCTGTTGCACTGACAGCACCCATGTCCTTGGAGCTGGCAGACAGCAGTCAGCTACGGTATCACTTGAGCTCCAGCAGCCTCCATCTTCTCCCCTTCCATCAGGATCTGATTTTTCTGAGATCCCCAAGGCCTCTTCTTTTGGATGGGTCCTCACAGCTTCTGTTCCTTCTACCTGTGTGGGGACGTAGGCACGGGCTCACACTCAGCCTTAGCCTGTTTACACACACCCTGCTGGGCCCTGATCATACTTGGCCAGCTCAGACATCCTGCCCTGACAGCGAGAACCCTCAGGGTCTGATGGAGAGGAGTCGGGTCTGCTTTTGGGTTATCCACATGTTAGGAATCATGGAGTCCCGTCACATCTTCCTAAAGTATCAATGAGAACCACTTATAAATCATACATGGTTTGTACATTTCCATACCAATCAAGGACGTTTAAAGCATCGAGTAGTTTATTTGTTTCAAGAAAGTAAAAACATCTTCAACATCTCTGTGCAATCTCTGTAAACCTTCCTTTTAGAGGAAAAAAATGAAGTATTTCTCTAAAATCTTGCTAGCTTTGAGGAGCAAAACTTCTCAAGATTAAAACTCGGGTGGATACAACTTGCAAGGCAGGTGGGAGGGCAGAGCTGGACAAAGACTTGGCTTGATCCTGCTGAGTTGAGCTTCATGTTTGAGTTTCCCAGGGCCAAGGAGACCCTGTGGGTGGACATGGCGATAATCCCAGTGCCAATGTTGCGAGAAAGGCAACTCACTGAAAATACTCACAACTTGGTCTACGCACATTTAGTGTGCGCGAATTCCAGGTGCATCTGGCAGGTAGCAGTTGCTACACAGAATTCTTCAGCTTTAGCTCAGGAACTAGCTGCCAGTTACACGCCGCGCATCTGGTGGGAGCGAATCCACTGCTGCAGCCCAGGCAGGCCCTGCACTCCAAGGCTGGCTGCACAACATTGCTGTCAAAGCTATAAACTAAGGCTTCCTGGAAGAAGAAGCCCCTGGTGTGCTCAGTGCTGTGTGACAGTGTCCCCAGTCTGCAGGGCTTGGAAGAGGAGCTGGCTCTGAGCGGGAGGCTTCTGCATGGGGAGGAGGGGCCGGTGGTGGAGGCAGGGCACGGGGGAAAGGGAGGGTCCAGGGCTGCGCCTGGGTCCCCTGGGGCCCCAGTCTTGTGTGTTGGGCTGTAAAGCTCCTTCAGTTCTGCCCACAACAGCTCTCTGATTTTTTCCTCTGTTTCCAGAAAAAATTTAAACCCGCGAGTCCCCAAGAAAGCCCGAGAGGACCCCCTGCCTGTGCCCTCAGACCAGCATTCACTCTCTTTCCTGTAGGTTGGTTCCAGATGCTCAGATGATAAGGGTTTGTCCTTCATAGACCAAGATGTTGTACCCTATCCAGCCTCGGAAGGAACTGGATGTGAACCCTGCAGGGGGCATGGTCCTGAGCTCCCCAGCTCTGCCCTGGGGCCCGTGGTAGAATAAGTTGCCGAGCTTAAGGCTCAGGTAGCAGCCAGGGAGGGAGCCAAGTACTGTGTCTGGCCTCAGCATGGGCCCAGAGTTGACTTGATCTTGGGCAGGAGACCGACAGAATGTTCAGTTGGGGCAGGGCCGAGTTAGCCTGCCTTTGGGTGGGTACAGGTTTCTCACTGTGTGAAGCTCACTGGCTCCAGAAGGAGAAGGCTGAGGTTTCTGGGACAGATACCCCTTATACGGAGAGAGGCTCTACTCCTCCTGTTCTGGGGTGACCTGGCTCCATTGGCAGTGAGCCTCCTTTGCAGAAGATGAGCACTGGAAGCTACTTGGACCTGGAGGTGGGAGAGGACCCCAGCTGCATCCTGGGTCCAGATTTGCTCAGAGCCACGAGCAAGGACCACTCATGTCTCCCACAATCCACCCCACTATGTAGGGTGGCAGTACAACCAGGAAGCTTGGGCTCAGTGGCCTCACCCACAACCAGAGGCTTCCAGTGTCCAGGGGTGGGTGCTCTGTCTTCTACTTCAGAGTGCCCCTACACACACCTGGGATTACCCCATCTTGCCGTGCCTGTTAGGAATAGGAAGCCGGGAATTGTTATTTTTGATATGAGGAAACTGAGGCTCAGAGGAGAACAACACCTAAGATCACTCAGCAAGTCAGTGAACAAAGAAAGCCTTGAGCTTGGGCACCAGCGCCCCAGCTGGGACTGTTTGGAGATTGGCAGAAGGTACAGAGATCTGGTTCATCCTGTCCTTGTGTGGTAGATGAGAGGTAATAGTGTTTGGGAAATTCCTAAGATCTGTCTAGCCATGACTCTGCTGGGTTGGTAGTGTTTAGGGGGTGCTTCTTGGGGGACCAGGAAGGGTTCTAGGGTACATACTATCTCAGCATCAGGAGGGACCTGGTGGCATAGATTTAGCCCTGACCAATATGTTCTCTGAGAAACCAAAGGCCTAACATTGTACTGATCCCAGGAGTCACAGAGCTGAGGGAGATGGGATGCTGCCTGCAAAGGGCTCAGGTGCTCAGTCTAGCATCCTGCTGGGTGTACCCTAGGGTCACGCCCCAGCTGGCGTGCGCACGGGTGTGAGGCCATGGTATGTGCTGGATCCCTGCCTAGTATAGGTAAATGTGCATGTCAGGTTCAGGGGATGGCTTTGGCCTTCCTGGAAACTCATGGCAAAGCCAAGCTGGAAAGCAAGGCTCTTGGGGTGGGCTCGCCAGCAGGGTGGCGCTGTGCCTGCCATCGAGGTCTCCTGCCTTCTGATTCTGGCAGCAGCCACCCCACAGCAGCCCCACCCAGTGCCTTTGTTTGAGTTTCCTATTTACCATTTGTGCGCACTCTGAATGGGCTCAGCCATCTGCTGAAGTGCTTCTCTTCCTCATGATCAAATTCCTTTTCCCTGTCCTCTAATTGTCCTGAGATTCCCCTGTCTCTCTCTTTCTCACGCTCCTGGCTCTGGCTGCGTTGCCATAGTTCTGTTCCATTTCTTTTCAGTGCATCCTTTTGCACAGATATCGAAGGTCTGGGGGCAGGGCAGCATTTGGGGAGCAGAGCCTGCTCCCCCTCTCCCCTGAGAGCCCTCTGGGTGTCATCTTCCCCTTTCCTCTCTCGTCGGCCTTTTCCTCTGTGCCCCCAGAGCCACACACCCAATGGTCTTGTCATTAAACAGTCTGTAGAAAACTTGCCAGATATCTTTCAAGCTTCAGAGGAGCCTGTGCTTCCTGTGGAAATATCTCAGATCCAGGAAGATAGGGGACAGTTTTGGAACTGAAGATACAGAGGTGTCAGGGCACAGCTGAAGCTTCATCTTCAGGATGAGGGTGGCAGCACGCCAGGAAGGTGGCCTCTCAGGCTTCTAGGCCTGGTACTTGTGGCTGACCCCAGGCAAAGTGGAAGGGCCACTGGCCATAGGAGGGAAGAGCCCACCTTTCAATGTTACCAGGGGAAATGCTAGATGGGCAGCTTAGAGTAGCTACCATCTCTGTCTGTATCTTATGTGCTTTTAATTAACTAAGGGAAACATTCTTATTTGTCTTTCTCTTCGTACCTGTGAAAAAGAGTTCTGGCATTTACTGAGTGGTCATGAAAAGTTCTCTGGCATGTTCACATCTCCCCAGCTTCTCAATCATTGGCTGGCATGTGCTTTCCTTCAAGGCTCTTGCTAAAATTCAGACTCTGAGCAGGTGGCAGGTAGGCTGCTGCTGAGATGTTTTTTCAGTGTTGGGATTGAACCTAGGGCCTTTGCACTGAGTTACAGCTCCTGCCCTTTAATTTTATTACTGTTATTTTTATTATGGGACAGCGTCTTGTCATACAAGTTGCTAAATTTGAACCCTCAGGTGGAGTTTGAACTTATGATCCTCCTGCCTGAGCCTCCCAAAGTGCCAGGATTGCCAGTATCCTGGCCTGACTTAGAGCCCACGTTTCTAAGCTGTGTTCAGGCAGCCCTTTGCTGCCACTGCCGCTGCTGCTGCTGCTGTGGGGCCGCTCTGTGTAGCCGAGCTTCAGACCCCTGCTCATGTGCCCCTTCTGCAAAGTGGGCCAGTAGCGCTTGCCTCATGGGCTTTGTCCATGGAATGAAGCCTTTGATTAAATGAGAACTACAAGCTGGAGGGGGCCAGCTACTGGGCAGGATGTGAGGGCCTGCTCTTCCCTGCATGTCTGCCTTCGTTGGCATGTGGTCCACTCTGGAGGTCTCCATCCCCAGCCATGGTTAAGTGGCTGAGAAGGACTGGTGAAAGAGTAACTCTTGCAGCCTATGGTGCTGCAGCTCTTACCCATGCCTGGAAGGTGTCCAGCATGAGCAGGAAGCCTTTGGGCCCATAGAAGGGGGAGCCAGCCTGAGCTTTGTGTTACATTAGGGCTGGCCTCTCCATGTCCAGCAGGATTTGGAGCTAGATTTGTTGCAGGGTCATCTCCTTAAGGCAGCAGTTTCTGCACAGCAGCCCAGGCAGTGCTCTCTTGACCTCACTTCCTGTCCTTGAGCTTTGACCAGGCAAGCCCAGCCCTGTGGATGTGCCCACAGGAGGCACATGCCTGTGTCCCTGTGTCCGGTGTGGTCACTGCCAGCTACATGCAACGATGAGCCTGTAGGATGTAGTAGAGCAACTGAGGAAGCAGAATTTAATTGGATTTAATTTGAATTCAGAGAGCCACGTTTGGGTTTTGGCTATTGTAGCAGTACTGCAGGTCTAGGTTACTTAATAACACAGTCAGCCCAGGTTAGCTCTGCTTCCCCTGTGTGTACTGACACACTGAGAAGGGCGCCTGAGAGGGAGGAGAGCAGGGAGAGGACAATCAGAGAACAGCTAAGGGACTCTGACAACCAAGCCCAGAATACTGATGCACAAGGCTGCGTGTGAGGGCTGCAGAATGAGTTTCCAGCTGTTCATGTCACTGAGAGACCCCTGGTGAGTCTGGGTCCCAAGCTTGGTCTGACTCTAGAGACGGCCTCAGCACCTTGCTCCAGCTCCCATGAGGCCCACCTTCCACACACATTCTGCTCCAAACTCACTCACCTGCCAATGGTCCCCATGCAAGTGCTTCTATGTGTGTGTGCATCCACACACACGCTTGTGCGTGTCTAAGTGTGATCTCTTTGTTCAGAGCTGCCCTTGTCTTAGCCCTCAGCTTCCTCCTCTTCCACATGACTGCCCTAGCCCTGCCTCCCCTCTCCCCACTCCTCTGCCCACCCTCAGTTTCTTCCTTGCCCGATGCCCCCAGCTGACAGAAGTGCTAATCTTGTCACACCCAGCAGCTGCGTGCAGAAATGCTACTGCAAGCCACAGCGGGCTCAGCAGCACTCTTGCAAGATGTCAGAACTGTCCACCATTACTCTGTAAGTGTGCGTGGCCGTGGCTGTGGCCGGGTGTCCCAGAGGGGAGGGGGACGCATGCTGTTGCCACTGCCGCCACTGGCTCAAGCTTGTGTCCTGCCGGGCTGGAACACGTGGAGTGCCAACCCGTGCCTCCCGGCCCGCCCCTACCCCGCGGCTGTTGCATGCTGAGGTCCCAGTGTCTTGTGAGTTCTCTGCAGTCCTTTGGCCCTGGGGTGTGGGGTGAATGCAAGGAGCTGCAGTCATTGCAGGTGCATTCTGGGACTCGCTCTGTGCTGGGGAAGCTGCTGCCCAGTCTCGGGCAGCGTTGCCTGGTGAGCTCTCCTCCAATTCCCCAAACTTCTCTGGGCTTTGATCTCTGCAACTGCAAAATTATTTCTGAAAGTGTAGACTGTGGGTTCATAGAATCTGTCCCCTGCATGGGGCAGGTGACTTCCCTCCATGTGCAGAGCACTATATGTGCAAGCTGACAGCCACAGGGACCCTGTGAGTCAGGTTCTCATATTGCTTCCATTTTACAGATGAGAAAACTGAAGCACAGAGAGGCAAAGTAACTCCCTCCAGGCCATGTAACTGGCGGGGCACAGATTTGAACCCAGAGAGTCCTTAGCACCATGCCCTGAGTCGTATCTGACCAGAGCTCCAGCCTCACCTGGGCATTCCTGTTGCATGGGGAATCTGCCTCCCCAGCAGCCCACTGGTACCTGTGGTAATTAGACGCTCTTCCTGGCATTTCAGGGTTCTTCTATGCTGGGATGGGCCTTGGGGCATGAGGATGAGGGCCTCGGCCTGTCATTGCTATCTGTCTAGGCTGAGCAGGTGGTAGAGGGAGGCTCCCCTGCCATGAAGTGCACAGCTCAGAACTGCGCAGGTTTCAAACCCTGGGGCTCCTGAGCTCTCCTTGTCTGTCCCCCATCCTGTCTGCCAAAGTGGACCCTGGTTCCTGAGTCTCCACCTGAAGTTCCTAACCATGCCAGGGTTGCTGCAGGACTGCTGGGAGGGGTGGTGCCCCAGGACACTTTCCTTGTGGTCACCACCTTATCCTGTAGCCGGCAGGGTTCTGAGCTTGTACCTGAAAGGTCACTGTTTCTTACACACTGAGCCTGACCTGCCAGGCACCACTGTGAAAATTGGAAAGGTCTGATGCCTTGATTTCCAGGACCCTTTTTGGACTTAAAGGAACAATATCAGGGACAGTCTGTGGGAGGTGAGGCAGTGGGAGAAGGCAGGTTCCCCCGCTGCTCCAGGGAACTGTCCAGTGTGTGTTAAAGTCAGTCTCCAGGCAAGACTGTGGCAGAGCCCCACACAGCACGACCTGCTGGCTATTGGCCACTTTGCTCCCTGTGCCATCTAAGGTACTCCCTGCTGCCTTCTGTTGCCAGGCCCTGGCCACACAGACACCCGCAGGCCCTGGCAGACAGAGATAGGCAAGGGGCTGCCTGGCATTGAGGGGCCATAGTCAGAAATGGATGAGAGGAAAGCAGAAAGGATGGCCCACGCAGGCTCAGAGGAGGGGACTGCTCAGCTCCCCTTGGCCCTGCACTGCCCAGGGACCCTGGGCCTTGTACAGAGAGGGATGAGCAGGGAGCAAGGGGGAGTGGTGGCCCCGTAGAGCCAGGCCTGCTCCTTTCTGGGCAGAGCTTCCTCCTGCTTCAGTCCCTCCAGGCTCCTCCTTCTACTCAGTGTCTTCCTCCCTCCTCCTCCCTCTTGCCTCATCCGCTCTTATAGATGCTAGGATGTCAAGGCCTCACACAGCATCTCTAAGTTTGGCTCTTATAGAAATCTGGAGCCCTCTCATTCTGTAGAACATTCTCTCCCAGAAAGCCCAGGTTCGGGGAGAGGGAGGGGCACTCAGTGTAATGGCCCCTGATCCAGCAGACACACTGAAACCTTCCATCCACTTTGGCCGAGGCAGCTCTGCCGGGCAAAGGTGACAGAAATGCTCTGCAAGAGCTGGCACAGGGGTGGATTCCTGGGAAGGCCCATGCCATTATGTTGGGGTGGGAGGGGACGGGACCCTGCCCTGGGAAAGCCCCTGGGAGTGCCCCTTCCCACAGAGCAGCAACCAAAAGGACACAGGCCCCACATGTGCTCAGCATGGGCCTCCCTGTCCCTGTACCCTCAGAACAGGATCAAGCCCTGGTGGCCTAGGAGTGTGGGAAGGATAGGGCTCCCTTCTTGTCCCATCCCAGGGCAGAAGTTCTTCTCTTCTTTTGGCATGGTTTCCTGGGTGACAGCTTCCTTGTGCCCCACAGAAGTCTGCGTGTAGTGCCAGTAAGCCCATCCTGGAATCCCTCCCCGGCATCCCTCTGGGGCCCACACAGTGCTCTCCCTCCCCGCACCTCCTGTTGCTCTCCATGGGTTCCCCAGCTAGACTCATACTCAGAAGATTGCTGTGGATGTGGCACCTGGGGAAGCCCTGTTGGGACTTGTAGAGTTTCCTTGGGAGCAGGAGGAGGTTTGCTTTGCTTCCAGCCTCCTGAATCCTATCTGAGCCTTGCCCTGACTATCTCCCCTCAGGGTTTAGCATATGACACAGGAGTCCTTCCAAATTGTTATATGTTTTTGGCAGCTCTGAAGGACACTGAGCAGGTGCCTTGCAGACTGGGAGGGTGCCCCTCATCTCCCTAGTGGAGAGTGCTGAGCACGACTGCAGTCAGGGTCGGGGCATCTGGAGAGAATGAGGGCTGGGACTGCTCTCTCTGCCTGGAAGCCCTGTTCTCAAGCCTGGCAGTCCCCACAGCAGATGTCTTGCCCTTCTTCCAACAGGCGGCTGGCCCGGTCCACGCTGCTGCTCATTCCATTGTTTGGAATCCACTACACAGTGTTCGCCTTCTCCCCAGAGAACGTCAGCAAGAGGGAGAGACTCGTGTTCGAACTGGGGCTGGGCTCCTTCCAGGTAGGTATGGCACGTGCAGGCCTGGCCTCTGACCTGCTGGTGGCTTTTGAGTCTTTAACCCTGACTCTTTCTGCCTATGAAATGGGCACCTGAAGAGAAGCATGCTGGGAGAGCTCTGGCTGCTGCTGTGAGGAGACACAGTGTGGCTTCCACTGGGTCTAGAGCTCCTAGCCAGGCTCCCTTGGGTGATCTGAGGTGCCAGCTCCCCAATGGCTGGGGCTCTGGGGTGGGATGGTTTTGAGAGCCCTGCAATCCACAGACTTCAGCCTGCTAGACCTCCCACCTCCAGAGAGCTGGAGTTCTGTCTCACCTGGGATGCAGTTCCTGGCATAGGCTCCCAGCATAGGACCTGGCAGAGCTGACAGGGCAGGGGCACATGCCAGGGAGCCAGGGGCCTAGAGGAGCAGAGAAGAGTGAGTCAGAGGGGCTGAACGGGAGAGAGTGAGTGAATCGCAGTGAGAAGTGAACAGATGGAGGGAGCAACGGGCCTTGAAGGGAACCCTGGCCTCCCGGTGTCCTCTCCCAAGTGGTCTATTCAAATCAGCATGCGAGGAGCTGATGGTCAGGAAGGTCCTGTGCATCTGACTGGCATCTCCCCTGCCCCCAGTTTAATGCAAGGCCTTTTTATCTGGTTCAGGTGCTTAGCCTGGTGGGGCTGCAAGTTCCCAAGCTGGTCTTCTGACCCAAGAACCAGACCCAGGGCTCTGGTCAGGGTGCTTGCCGCCGGGGCTTCCAGCTGGTGTTACTCATACTCGCACAGTGCAGACACAGCCCTGCTCAGGCTCTGTGGGGGGCAACTCAGCAGAGTTCAGGAAAATGCACTTGCTCTGGTATCCACGTGCAGCAGCTAAATTCCCTCCCTATGCTGAGTGCTTACTCCACATAGTGCCCAGGAGGAAGGCTTGGCTGAGCAGGGAGATGGTGGTGGTAGCTGAGGAAGGTGCGAGGCTGTTCTCTTCTGGAGGTGTTTTGCCCTTGGGAGCCTACACTATTTAGAGAGCATGGAGGAAATTCTAGTGCATAAGAAAGCTTCCTATAGGATAGAGCTGGCCTTTGACAATGGGAAGAATTGGGCCAAGGTGTAACCAAAGCCAGGGTGTATTGCTGGGGACTGGCCCACCAGCCACTGGCTTCAAGCGTATGCCTATCTTGATGGGGCAGAGCAACCAGTGTCCCGTTACATTACACATCCCTGGGCAGTGCCCCGGTTTCAGGTCCTGTGTTTTCATGCTTCCTGTGTCATTCCCAGCTCTTGCCCTTCCCACATGCCCAGGCACACAGCAAGGGTAGGGTTCCTTTGCCCACCTGCTCAGGCTTGCCTTTTCTCTCTCCCCAGGGCTTTGTGGTGGCTATTCTCTACTGTTTCCTGAACGGGGAGGTAAGACTGCAGCCCTCCTTGCTAGAACAGATTTCCCTGAGGAAGGCGGTGCTGAGCTCCCAGTGCTGACAGGAGAGGGCTGGTCACATATCCACGCTGACAGCCAGCCAGGATCTCCTGACTGTCTCTGCCTGCGCCAGACTCTCTCCCGCTGGAGGCCCAGCCTGCTGCAGTACCCTAACAACAGTGGCACACTTTGCTGCTCACAGAGCTCTGAGGGAGAGCTGTCTCTGTAGCCATACCTGAGGGAGCGGAAAGTAACAGGATGGGGGAGAGGCAGGTGGGGTGCCTGCAGGTCAGGCAGGAGGTGTCACGGGCAGGGCTTTGGGCTGAGGCTGCCCAGTGCTCAGTGCTGCCGCCAGCAGGCTGGCCAGCCTGCCCGGCCCAAATGTGTCCCCTGGCAGAGCAGAGACTGGAAGGATCTGGAAGAGATGTCAGAGAAGGACCTGAAAGCTTCCTATAATGTTCCTTTCCAGAGCTGTAGTTTTGGGTTCACTCTCTAGCCTGTTGAGATGCTCTTGAACAGAGCCTGAAATCCAGGTGTGGGGTAGGGGCAGGGACGAGGTAGATGACCTGGGCTTGGGGCATGGACAAGAGTAGTGACACTCAGGTTTTGCTGCGTGGCTGTGAGCTCAGTAGGCTCCTCTCTGTTTTGCATCTGAGACACAGGCTAGGGCTCGGCGATCATCAGGGCAGTCTACAACAGGGATTGTTGTAGGGAAGATGACAAGAGGCAGAGAGGGCCCTGCAGGAGGGATGGGGAGAGCCGAGAGTTGGGAGTAGGTGCAGCTTTTCAAGAGTCTACAGGGGAGGTGGGAACTAGAAGTGGAGAGAAGTTGGGTCACCCTTTCCAGGGATGCTGTTGGTGTACTGCGCAGGCTGGTTGGCTGTGGAGCAGATGGAGACTGAGGTTTACGCAGCACGGCCCCCACTTACCAAGCTGAGAGCCACACAGTGATGCATTTTCCCAGACAAGAATTATCTCATGGAACTCAACCCTGATACACATTGGCAGCATCTAGAAAGCTTTCAAGGCGATGGACCTCTGGGTCTTACCTAGATACATAGATGTAATTGTTTGTGTGTTCTGGGCATCAGGAATGTTTAAAACGCCCCAAGTGATTCTAAGTGCAGCTTGTTGTTAGTGGTCAGGGAGAGGAGGAGCCCTCACCCTGACCCCGGCGCCCCGAGGCGCTGCTTGTTGAAGATCCCAGTGGGATGCCTCGGAGGAGCCCTGAGTGGCACACAGACAGCAGGGAGCTGCCTGTCCACAGACCTTGCACAGACAGCTAGGGAGGAGGGAGGTGTGGAAGGGCAGTGGGAAGGCCGAGAGCTGTGTAGGGCTGATACCTGGAGGGGACATCCACCCAGAGGTCACAGCCCAGCTGTTCCCTGCAGGTGCAGGCAGAGATCAAGCGGAAATGGCGGAGCTGGAAGGTGAACCGCTACTTCACCATGGACTTCAAGCACCGGCACCCATCCCTGGCTAGTAGTGGGGTGAATGGGGGCACCCAGCTCTCCATCCTGAGCAAGAGCAGCTCCCAGCTCCGCATGTCCACCCTTCCAGCTGACAACCTGGCCACCTGAGACCCGCCCTGGTCCTCTCCTGCCTCACAGACTGGGGCTGCAGGCAGGCGTCTGCAGCGCATGTTTGAGTCTCTTCCCTCCTCTTGGGCAGGCCCTGGCTGGAGCTTGACTCCTCCCCGAGGGAGAGAAGGAGGCAAGGCACAAACTGCTTACTGCCCCTCCTCTTTTGGTACTGGCCCCACCCACCATTGTCCCTGTTTTGACAATGTAAATAGCCCTCAAATTTGGAAGCCTGTCCCTTCCTTGCTTCTCTTACCTCAGTCAGACCCCAGCTCCACTTCACTGTCTGGCCAGCTCCAGTGCTGGCCTGCCCCAGGCACCAGGCCTTGTGAGCTGAGGCTAGAGAGAAGTTGGGTGGGGCCTTCCCCGACAGCCCCCTCACGTCTGATTGGTGAATGTGGGCCCTTCTCAAACCTAGCCAGCATCAGTATCCAGGGGCCTAGCTCTTGGTACCAGGCAGCGGGACAGCCCCAGGGCTTTTTCTGTCAGACTTCAGTTGTATGGTGAGGGCTGAGGGTCAGGGAAAGTTCTGGTGCTTTTCATTTGATGCAAGAGAAAATGAGAGCCAGAAATGTGGGAAGGAGATGGGGGGGTTGGGAGACCCATGGAAGAAGACTTCTGCTGTCTCAGATGTTCTACCCCTGACTCAAGATGGGCACGGCTCATCTTAGCTACCCTTCCTACCCTCCTGTCCCCTGGGATGCCCCAGAGAGGCTGCTCCCCAGTGACCCCTTCCATGGAGAGGCTCTCTAAGTCCTGCCCCCATTTCCCCTCAAGTCAAAGCCATGATAAGAATGAACCAGCTGCCTTCTTGTGAGGTCAGTGAGTCCTGAAGCACCTTGCACCTACAGGTGTCCAAGCCCCTAGCTTGGGATTCACCCACCCTCTACCTTCATGGATAGTGAGCCCTGGATGCTGGATCTTCAGGCCTGGACTCAGCTTCTGAACTTTCTTAGAGACTCCTGCAAAGACTTCTTGGGGTGCCCTGGGTATTGAATCCCTTCAGGCTGCTAGAATGTCCTGAGGGGGTGACACAGCCACCATGTTCATTAGCAGAGGCTACTGATGGGCATGGCGGCTACTCCTCAAAGCCTATCCTGACTCCCAGCTGCAGGTTGCGCAGCCATGGCCTAAGCATCAGGCAGTTTGGAATATTGTGATTATGGCCCCAGCTCATTCCATATGTTCTGGGTCTTGTTCGTGTCTGTGTTTGAGGACTTGCTTCACCATCCTCTTGTGAGTGCTTGGAGAGTTTGGTCAAGGTTGGCTTTGCTTTGCTCAGTTTCATAAAGAGGAAGGAGCCCTCAGGATGTGCAGTGGCATTTTGGGAGAGGCCTCCAGAGAGAGCAGAAAGGGCTCCTGTTGCTCTGATCAGAGATGAGTCCTGTGTCCTTGGCAATGAAGGAAGCCTGTAGGTCTTTGGTAAAGACAGAGGGAGAAAGGAGCCCCTGCTCCTTTCCAGGCACATGTAGTGACTTTGGTGACAAGGCATGCAGTGGCCTCCCCATCCTGCACCTGACCTTCTCATCCCCTCCCCTGCCCTACATACACCAGTATCTGCTGACCACCTTGCCCTTGAGACACTGCTTGGAAGGAGCTGTTGCCTAGGATTCAGAGATATAGAGTCCACCTCGGTTGGGTGTAGAATATTGTGACTGTGGGTGTGATGCGTGTGAAGTGAGGTGGCCTCTGTTTTCCAGGCCCTGCACCTCAGTAGTCTTTCTGTCCAGAACTAAGGCAGGAAAAGAGGAGCATACACCAGTGTGTATCATTTAAAGTTTTGATGAATGTGCATGTGCAAGTGAGATGAGGAATGCTGTTTATTCTCCCTTTCTTAGAAACCAAGCTCTTTCCTCCTCTGTTTGGACACCACAGTAGTAGCTGGCATCCTGGAGGGAAGGCTCAGACCATGGGTGCTTGAATAGGTGATTTGGGCATGACATGGTGACTCTTTGCTCTCTGCCCGACTGGGGCAAGTACCATGACCAGTATCCTAGATCCAGGTTGTCCCAAGGCTGTGGACCCCATTTGTTTGCCATCACCCTACCAGCAGGTCTGCTTCACTGTGGAAGAAGAAACTGTGATCTATAGATGTATCATTTCAAAGCAGCAAAAACAGAATCTACCCTGAGCCCCACATCCTGAACTGTTTCCTGAGCCCTGGACCTGAGTCTTCCTAGTGTTTCAGGTTCCTGTTGGTTATTTTTGTATCTGAATGCTCTTTGCCAGTTTTATGAGCTGATGTATGTGAGGCACTCTGAGTGTGCTAGGAGATCCTGGATTTCAAGGTCACAGTGCTGTAGGTAACAACATGAGGAAGGGCAAAAACCTTTCCTTCTCTGACCTGTTTGCAAATCTGTACCGTGGGCAATAAGACTAGCTGATTTGTATATAGCCTAGTGCATTTCTAGAATTCTCTGTCTAAATACCAGCCACCCACTGGGAAGGAGCCCCAGGAAAGATGGCAGTAATTTCTTTGACCAAGAAACAGTAAGAAACTGGTGTGTGAAGAGGGCTTGAAGCGCTTGGTAAAGCTAGGGCTGGAGAGGAATAGAGTCTGGGACTCCATGCCTATAGGCACTTGTTCTATGCAACCCTGGAGGGACACTTACCCAATAGGAGACTGAGCTGTCCTTGGGATGGTGAGGTGTAGTTCCCTGTCAGGACCACCCAGACATAGACCTGGCAGGCTTTGTGTGGAGAGGGTCTCTCATCCTGAGGGAAACAGGGTTGCATGTCATGGAACCTGAGGCTTCTGGGGAGCCACTGGAGGGCCAGAGAATGGGACTTAGGAGGTTCAGCTTTCTGTGGCCCCAGTATTGAGCTTCATGATTCCAAACTTGGAGCCAGACTGTATTCTCTGTGGGCAGCACTGTGATCCTCCTGACATACCCAGTAGCCAGCTGTAATGCCCTCTCTAGC
Source organism: Ctenomys sociabilis (assembly GCA_004027165.1). Classification (NCBI taxonomy): domain Eukaryota; kingdom Metazoa; phylum Chordata; class Mammalia; order Rodentia; family Ctenomyidae; genus Ctenomys; species Ctenomys sociabilis. The sequence continues at coordinate 47,367 of PVKA01002723.1, read as the reverse complement.
CCCATGACCTTGGAACTGGGCTCCTGGGCACTAGAATAAGGGAGCTCATGCCGGGCCCAAAGCTGGAGATTCACCGGGTCTGCTGCCACTCACCAAAGTCTCGGCCTCTTGGTTTGCCCCTCTCTTCTGTGATGAAAGGCTGAAAGAGGCTCTCTCCTCAATTATTTGAGTGCCCACACCTCCTTCAGGGCCACTCCAGAGAGAAAGCAATGAGTCCTTTGTCACCGTCAACTCCCACTTAAGCCCAAGGAACTTGGAAACCAGCCGGAGGAACCCAAGCAGAGCCAGGGGCCTGGACTTGTCCTGGCTTTGCCGCCACTTGTTCTACACTTGTGCCCCACACATCTGGGGAGATTCACAAAGTACTGGCGCTGGGAACTACATAGAGACCTTCAGGCCAGACCTCCTCCTGGAAATGCAGGAGAGCCCAGCACGAATCTGGGTGAGGAAGTTCCCTCCAAGTAGGTGCACAGCCTCTCACAGGACCAGAATGTGGCATGTGATGGTCAGCATCTGTAGAACTAACACTTCTGGTACAGAAGACAGACCCTAGCCCTGGAAAGTTGTCAGGGCTCCAGACTGCAGGAGAAGTAATGGAGTCAGCGTGGTGTGGGAAATCCTGTTCTCTAACCTGGGCTTTGCCACCTGCTGTGACCCTAGGCTCACCCTCTGCTGACATCTGCCTCCCAGCCTGAGAAGTAGGGGTGATATGATTGTTTCATCTGTCCTGAAGGCCAACATGATACCAACAGGAGTTCATGACCAAACTTTGGAAACAGATGTGTGCTCATTTCTGGGCAAAGCCCCCCTGAAAGGGTATCTGTGCTGTTTGCTATTTGCCTACTGCTTTGAGCCCTTATGGATAAATTGTTACTCCACTTATAAAACCACCAGCACTGGGGGTAAGGAGCTGGCCACAGGAGTCTGGGGGACAGACCAGCTCTATCTCCATCAATTTGTTTCAAGATTAAGATGGAGAGAACTTCATGTGGGTGCTGTGAGCATTGCCTTGCCACCCTCCTGGGAATCCTGCAAGGCCTTGGGACAGTCCACAGATGGGCTGCATGCCTATTCCGTCTCCTTTCCCAAATCCCAGGTCCTGGATGTGTCTGCTCTTGACCATGTGTGTCTTCTGTTGTGTGTCTTCTGTGTCTGTCGTCTGTGGCTTTGCACTGTCAGGCTGGCGTGGTTGGTGCAGCCCCTGGCATCCCAGATGTGGTTCCCAGCTCATTCATGGCAGCTGGGCCACCACCTGGGTTTCATCTCCCAAAATAAAGATAAGCCCCTGCCCCTACTGCCCCTGCTGCCACCACTAATGCTGTGCTCACCACCTTGTCCAGGATTTTCAGAATGTCAGATCTCTGTAGATGACTCAATAAATGTCTTATCATTTTTCTTGGTGGCTGTAAACTGGCAAAAGTGGAGGGTATGGGAGGAGCAGAGGCAGAAGGAATGGAGTCTGCTCCCCAAGTCTGATCATTCCAGAGTAGTCTCATTTGAAAAAGCTTGGGGCCTTTTGAATTCCAAGGGATAGGTATTAGAATGGGTTCAATTGGGCTGGGGAAGGACTTGGAAAAGCAAAGGAAAAATCTTAGGTTCTGAAGGACCTTTATGCACCTTTTATGGGGTGAGGAACACTTGGCAATCTTGAGCATCTAGAAATAGAGCAACCCATCCTACTGTCCATCCTGTAGTCTGTAATGCTTCATGACTTTCATGTTGCCCTAGGGGAGTGGCACCAGATGCCCTGAGACCCCACTTGCCGGGCTTATGTTGTCCCAGATAGCCACAGGTGCATCCCTGACTGTCAGAGTCCCTTTTGGAAAGTCAGAACTCTCAAAGCTAGATCTTCAATCCAGGGGATTCTCATTACCCCAGGGCCCTGGTAGTTGTCATAGCTCTAGTGCCCACTCTATGTCAGTAATACCTTTTTGAGGGTGTGGTACTGGAGATTGAACCCAGCATCTTCAGACTGCACTACATCTTCACCCCTTTTAAAATTTTTACTTTGAAACAAGGTCTTCTGTTGTTCAGTGACCCAGCTGGGCTTGAGCTTTTGTCCTCTCACTCAGCCTCCCACAGCACTGAGGTTATAGGTATGTGTCACAACATCTGGGTACAGTCAGTTTTTAGTTACTAGCCACGGGAGATGCTTTTGGCTGATAAACCAGAAAAGGAGTTTGCAGGAAACATGTTAAGCAGCTCAGAGAATCCTTGGAAGGATCCAGGAAAGATATGTGAAGCCATATGTCTGCCACAAAATGGGTGGTGTAAAGACTGCCACCGTTGCTCACAACAGCCTAGCAGTATGTTTTGTGCCAGGCCCTGGATGTCACATTTACCGCCATGTCTGAAGCAGGAAATTTTGCCTCTATATCCTCACCGATAAATCATATCCCACGTGCAGTCCCATCTTCCAGTTGCTCCCTTCTGAATCAAGTTTCACATGATATCATAGTGATGGCTGTACCTGCATTGGAGACTGGAAATTGTAGTTTCCTTGGATTCTACCTTTAGGGAGGTTGGACTCCCAAGTCCGGAGGTTCTCTAAGTATTTTGGTAGTACTAAGAAGTCCTAGGAATCATCACTACCCACCTCCATGTGAAGTCTGCTGCACATGGAGAGAGAGCACGCACCATGTGCTAAGATGGGTCATTCAGAGCTCAAGAAGTGAAGTCACTGGAAGGACAAATCCTAACCCAACAGGCCGCTATGATCTCTGCAGCTGGATGGGCCAGACAGGCCACTCAGCAGGGATCCCAGGTGATAGCGGGGATTTCCCCAGCTGCAGAGCTAGGAGGCTTTGCTCTCTGCAGCTGCACACACTTCTCCTCCAGGGATTCACAGGCACTGTCACATGTCTAACATGTCACATGCCACATGTCTCTGTTAGCAGATACTTTGAGATGCTTCCAAATGGACCCTATCCTTCAGTAACCCTTAGAATCAATCTTCTTGTGTCTCCGACTCTACTGACCACTCCTACAGAACACGTCTGAAATGTTCAGATGAAATGGTAATCTCATTGATGTTCCTGTGTGAACTGTGGTTCCGTATTTTTCATTCTTAGTAAGATATCACATTTAAGCAGCATAGGCAGAGACCCAGAAGTAAGTTGGAGGGCCTTCCATTCTGTATGACATGTGGATTCCCTGGCAGCTGAGAAGATAAAACTAGTCAGTGCAAACTAAGATAAACTAGTAAATTCTGTTTTTTGTACCTGCTCTGCGATCTGGAGTTACTATTCTCTCTCTTCTCTAAAGCCCTTTTAGTGAATGCCTTAAGCCCTGATTCCTAGGAAATGATTCCTGGTAATATTAATATCTGCCATGGGTAATGGTAGTGATTACGGTATGTGTAAACAATCCTTGGGAATCCCTTGTCTCAAGCTTCAGCTGTATCAGAATCACCTGAGTGGTGGTTAACGTATAGAGTGTGGATTAGGAATGTAGGCTCGTGGTAAGAGCACTTGCCTCACCAGTGTGGAGCTCTGGTTCTCTTGTTCAGTACCTTGGATAATAAGGACACAGATTCCTGAACTCAGTGCCAGCATTCCTGATCCAGTAGATTTGAGGCCAAACTTTTCAATTTTCAAAGCTAAGGTCACCAGAGGCTGCTGATGCTTCTGCTGCTGGAGACACTTTTAAAAACCACCACTCTGGAGGTCCTCCCTGAGTCCAGGGAGTGGGCATCCCCGCCCCTGTTCATGAACTTTGGACCTGTACAACGGTGTGCACCCTAGGGAGCAGACAACAAACACAGACCTCAGCAGTGTGAACTTCAGTTTACTTTGCCTCCAGGTCACTGTTTTAGGATTAGGAAGCAGAAAGGTCCAGGAGAAAGTTGGCCTGTCAGTGTGTATCCCACACTTCACTTCTTGAGCTCAATTAAAGTGACTTCCTTGATCTTTTTGTTCAAGAATCCAAACCAACTTGAATTTCTGAATCTGTGAACCATCTCTGAATCATCTGGAATCAAGGTCAGTGGGAGGTAGCATCAAACCTCCTCCCCTCAGAAGTGGTGTACAGAAGTCAGAAGTTTACTCTTCTAATATGAGTGCCCTGAGTCAGGCAATGCAGAGCTGTCACTCTGTGGTCTCTCTGGGGATGCAAACTTTTATATTTCTGCTCCTCCATCCTGAGCATGCGAATCCCAGTCCTAAGTTCACTCATGGTCAAGATGGCTCCTGGAACTTTGGATGCCCTTAGTGTCTGAGCAAAAGCGAAGAGGCCTCAAGTCATTGTAAGAAGTCTTAGACTTATTGAAATCTCATTGGTCATTAGATAGGCAATAGCATGCACAGGACAAAGTGTTGACTGGGAAATGGTAAGTTTCTGTCATTATCTCTAATCTCCAGACCTTTAAGCTGTCTCACGGTGCCACTGAGCTCATCCCATATCTTTGAAGACAACTGAGTGCCCACCCATATGTCCCACAGTATAGGAGTCAAACTAGGGCATGCTGTGTCCAGCCTGGACCATAGGACGATTCTGACATGTGCCTTGATTAGAACTTGGGGACTGATTTTTCTCATTCACCAGAGTCCAGCGTCATTCTGGTTTTCTCTTGGGCCCCCTCTCATGGCTACATTTCCTGAATGCATTATATGCCCGGGGGATCTCTACATTAAACTATCTCTTTACAATTCGGGAGAATCCTTCGAGGTAAGTTATTCTGAGGGAGAGATGAAGATCTTGTAATTCATGGTTGTTAGTTACTCTCAAGTGACCTTGGTTTAGAGGCTTCTAGTGCTCCCTGGCTTTCCTGGTGGACAACACACACATAGTGCTTCAAATATGAGCACAGAGATGACCTCTGCCCCCGATAATCTCACAAGATCTGAATCCAATGTGGGAAGCTCATCACCCAGCTTGTCTGCACATAGTCATGCAGAGATCATGTGTGTTGGCCTGCACTATAGTTCTTCCCTGATTTCTATAAAGAACAGCTTCAGAAATGTCAGTCTTTTTAGGAGGGCACTGACAATAGGGTGTATGGCATTCATCTGTTTATTGAGCAGTGACTTAGTGGGCAAGCACTGCTCATTTAGCAAGCACTCTCCAGTGACTACTGTGTGGTGGGAGCTGCTTGTGAGCCCTGGTGAGCATCTCAGAGAGCTCCTGCTGCTGTGGGCTATGAAGATTCCACTGGGCAGAGCAGACAGTAAGGGAAGGGAAGGAAGAGAAGGGAAGGGAGGGAGGTGGGGAGGGGAGGGGAAGGAAGGGGAAGGCAAGGAAAAGGAAGGGAGAGGAGAGGAGGGGAGTGGAGGGGAGAGAAGGGAAGGGAAGGGAGAGGAGGGGAGCAGAGAGGAGGAGGAGGGAAGGGAAGGAAAGAAGAAGGGAGGGGAAGGGGAAGGGAGGGGGAACGGAAGGGGAAGGAAATATGTAAATTCAGATTAATTGAGGCAAGTGTCAGGAGGAGAGTAAAGCACTTAGTAGAGAGTGCCAGGGCAGGGAGCTGGTTTAGGTAGGGCATGTTAAGAAGGCCTGTGAGGCAGGCACCTGAGTGCTTCAACCTCCTGGCCCTCCAGCCCCCCTCCTCAAAAAAAATCTGTGGGTCTCCGCAAATACTTGTGGGAAGAGATCTCAGGTATAGGACTCACCAGGAGTGAATGCCCTGGCATGCAAAATAAACCAATGCATTCTGTGTGTCAGTTTCCAGAACAAATTACCACAAGCAGGTGGCTTAAGGTAAGCGAAGTCTACTTCACAACTCCAGAGGCCAGTACTCTAAAAGGAAGGGTGCCTGAGCCACGTTTTTCCAGAGAAGAATGTCCCTTGCTCCTCCTTTAGATTCTAGTCTTGCTGGCAGCATTGGCATGTTTTAGCTTACAGATGCAGTACTGCAGTCTTCTGGCTTTACATAACTTTTTTCTATGTGTTCTGTTTTTATCTGCTACTCCTTTTTATAAGGAAACCAGTTGTATTTCACTTAGGACCCACTCTAAGCCACTATGGCCTCAATTAAATTACAGATGAAAGACACTACTTCTGAGTAGGCTTCATTGATGTATACTTAGAGTCAGGGTTTCTATGCATCTTCTGTATTCCTTGGGGAAACACACACTCCACATGAAAGGGCAAGCAGCCTTCTCCACTGACTGAGTTGGTGCACTGTGTTTACTTGGACTATTGATCTGAAGACATGTGCGGGCTGAGCTGATGATAAATATTTGGAGCAAGAGGAGTTAAAGCCTCACACTTGCAGTCATTTTATATTTTACGTTACTCCAGTTTTTAAAGTTAGTATTTTTAAGTAAAGAATGTGTATGCACACTGACTCAGAACCCCCCAATTCCAGCCCTGGAAAGACCCTTTCTCACATTTCTTGTAACTTATGAGATCCCACTGCCTGCCTGAACTACAAGGCCCCCAGCAGCATCAAAATTCTCCTGGGCCCTGGTCTTAGTGATGAAGCTGAATGGAATTCTCTAACTCTTTCTGGTGGCTGGACACTGGACACAGTGAGGTTTTTTTTTTTTTTTCTTTTTTTCTTTTTTTGGCAGAACCAGGGATTGAACTCAGGCCCTTGCACTTGCCAGGCAAGTGCTTTTTCTACTGAGCTACCTCCCTGGCCCCTAGTAAATTGTTCTTACTGTACAACTAACCCAAGTTTCAAAGGAACTTAGTGCCTATTTAAAAATAAAATCAAAAGCTAACCAGTGTCCCTATTGTCATTCCTATGCATAGAAGCCAGCACTTTTGTACAGAGCCACATTGCATCTTTATGCTCATCCATAGAGCTGCCAGAGAGAGAGGATTTGGGAGGCTGTCTCGGCTCTAATGACTTGCTTGTTCTTCTCCAACTCAGTAAGGAAGTTTATTCTGGTCCTCAGGCTTCTTAAGGGCCACCACCTTTTTATGTCACTTTAGCTATTCCTCTTGCTTCACCCAAGCTCCCCCCTCATCTCTATCCCTGATCTAGACCCTGGCATGACTCGGTGGCCAGTGTTCCCTTGAGCTGACTCTCCTGCTGCCCTTGTCTTCTGGGCCTTCCTCACACTTGTTATCCACGCTGTCAATGGGGAACAAGCACCCGTGCCTATGACGTTAACCGTGGCTTCTGCTGATAAACTGACTCCACCTAGGCACAGTCTGTTGGCATGGGCAAAGGCCATGCAGTAAGCACCATGGAGAGAGCCCGCGTGCTTTGGATCCAGCACCACAGACAGTTCCAAGTCAGTGTACCTGCTGGACCATCTGTGCCTCTTGTGACAGGAGCTGGAGCAGAGCCAGGGTTTATGGGGACTTGAAACTCACATAATCTGGAAAATCCTCTTTACCACAAGCACGCAACATTTTAAATTCAAAACTAGATATAAAATGAGTAATTTGAAAGAGAAAATAGCATTACAAAAATCCACAAAAAGAATATACTGTTTTATCAATTACTCCATGATACTTTTTTCCATCATTTTTTGGGCTGCATATTCTTTGATCATCTCTTTACAGGGAAACAATTTTTATACAATTTATGCACAGATACTTAAATATAAATTTAGTCATGTGATCAAATCAAACTGAGTTTCATTATTGGTAGTTTGGGCTAAGCACCAGAGAGACCAGAATCTTCTGATTAAATTCTTACCCACCTGTTGCAGGCAAGATTTCTTTCTACTTGAAGGATGGCACAAGGCTCCACTCGGGTACAACTCCATGACTCTAGAACTAGTCACAGGACTAGGTACTGTGGAATGTTTTCCTGTTGTGACAAAATGTAATCTTGGGCCCTTTACCATTCCACGTATTTCTGAATGAATAACAGAGCATTATTATCCACACTCCTGGCCATGAATGATGGAAATGCAGCCATCTTCCAACTATATAAGGAGGCAACGGAACACTGCATAATACGATCCCCCATGAGCCCAAGTTCAAAGCATCCCTAACAATGTCCTGTGGGCTGGATCCCAAAAATGCTCATCACCACTTCATAGCTGCCCAATATTGGAGGAGGGGTGACAGAGAAGTTACGATGAAACAAAACTGCACACTTACTTGCTAGTAAAAATACCTTGCATTTTCAAATGTCTCCAAAACATAAAATCTCATGAATACACTTCTGAGATCCGAGCAAATGAAGGGCTTGGGACTATGGTTTATGTGTTTGGCATAACACAAGACTGTCCTCAGTTCTAAAGGACTTAGCTAGCATGTAGGGAGCCAAAAACCCTTGAGGTCCAGTCCTCAGGTGATTCATGGTCTCTTTGAAGCATTTCAGTCACCCATCAGATTGATGGCTACTATATGTCCCTGCAAAATGTCTTATTCAGCACTGAGGGGGAGAGGCTCCCAGAGAACGCCAATACCACACTACCCAAATCATTTCACCTTCATAGTCAGGTGGAGAAAAAGAAAGGAAACCATCCAGGCATCAGGTGAAAACGCTGAATTTAACATTTTTATTAAGAGATCACAGAGGTGGACCCGTAACATGACTGTCTTTCACTGCCATCCCAGCCTCCATTACTGTCTGTTCCCAGCAAGATCCTCATGCCTACTTTTAAAGACAATTGGTCTACTGTGATAAGGCAGAAGGTTTGGGTGGTGTTGCCCACCTTCTCGGCCTCAGGAGTGGGCCTCACACAGCCCACTCCCCTGGCATGTTGACTGGTTAGGTAATGAGTCCAAAAGCCCTGGAGGGAAGCTGTAGTAAGGTTCTGGGAGAGAAAGCCTCTGCCTTCCAGAGGTAGCCCATAAGAGAGAGTTTCTCTCTTCCCCTAGAGAATGGCATGGGGACTAAGGCTTCAGGAACCGAAGCCATTTTTAGTTAGGAGAGGAGCACCTCAAGTGATTCTGAGACACAATTGGTGTCTCCAAGATAAACTAGGCAAGGGTAACAGAGAGGAGAAAGGGAGAGAAATGGGGTCCTTGCCTTTCTCATGTGGTGTGCTGGACCAGGCTTTGCCTGAAGACTGATCTGTGGACTTTCCTGGAGGTTGATTGTAGGATTGTGTCAATGGACCAGATATAGAAAATAAATTCTTGATATTAATTTTTACAAACAAATGCACCAAAAATATATAGATATATACAAGAAATTCTTACATGCCCATTCCAGAACCAACAGATATTCCTCAATCACAACATTACAGATAGAATTTGAAGTCCCCATTGTGATAGGTCTCAGGTTCTTCATCTTGAAGATGAAGATGATGAAATCACCCTGAATTTCTTGGGGAAGTTCCAGATGAAAGGAAGGTCTCCAGGGCAGATCCAGAACAGGGGACAGGGTGAGGACTGATTGGAGCTGGGTGTCTGGAGTCAGAACCCATAGGAGCTGCCCTGCTTGGGGGAAAGAGCACAGCAGTTGGGTACTGGGCTTGAGCAGGTGGGGTGGGGGCAGTGTCCTAATACTTGGTGCCCTCTGAGATGCAGAGGACAGAAAGCATGCTGTCATGAGAAGCCAACTTCCAGTTGCCCAACCAGGAAGTGATGTCATTTCTGATATTCCAAATATGAGCATGTTAGTAGCATATTAGAGGTTTCTGGAGCCTGGAAAGTTTGAAGGAGACATTCCTGGACCCTAACCCTCAGCACCCAAGTGGAACAGTCCCAAGAGCTCACCTAGGTGGAACTCAACTCTTCCCAGGACTCAGAGCCATGTGTGGGCCATCTCTCTACAGCAGTGAGGTGCAGTGCCCAGCTGGCATCCATGCCCTGTGGCCCAGAGTGGCTGCCCAACAGACTTCACTCAGAGGAGGAGAGGTTTCGTTTAGCTCATGCTTGCATAGGCTTGGGCTGGAGGCCAGCTGATCCCACTGCTTTCATGCCTGTGGGAAGGCTGACACATGTCAGAAAGGCACAGGGAAGCAAAGCTGATGGCTTCAAGGTGGCCAGGAAGGGAGAGAAAGGGAGGGAGGGAGCGGTGGAGGAAGACAAGACACAATAGAGGACAGAAGGGCACAGCTTGGGACCTCAACCATGCCCACCTGTTCTCATTGCTTCCCATAATACTACCAAACTGTGGTCTGATCAGTGGATTAATCTCTGATAAAGCCAGAGTCCTTGTGACCCAGCCACTCCCCCAGAAGCCCCTCAACTGGCAAACAAGCATATGAGTTTTGGGGGACATTTCAAATCAAAACCAGGACACTTCCTGATCTCCCCAGGGCCTCTCATTGGTATGCTGTATGAACAACTGAGGCAGTGGTGGAGAAGACAGGTAACAACAGACACCCAGAGCATTGATGGAGAAGGGACTCTAGAGACACAAGCCACATATGATTCTAGAGGGGAGGGCATGGCCATCTGGATGAAAGGCTGCCAAGGGTTCATCAAGACTGGGACAGAAGCTAGCAGCTGTTGGGGTTGCGATCTGGGCTGTGACAAGCCATCCCTTCCACAGCCTGAAGGGCAGGTCTCCCTGCTGCAAGGAACCAGAGTGCCTTCTCCCAGGAGGGCACAGCAGTCTTGTGGCCTCTCCAGGGGTAGCAGAGCTCAAAATCAACCAATGGGGGAAGTACAGGGAGCTAGTTTAAGATGGTTGGCATTTCAATGTCTCTTACTTTGACTGTCAAAGACAGGCTCAGCATTTTGAGAAGCCACAGGGTCCTCTCTTTCAATCCAGGCCTCATGCCAGCCTGCCTCAGGGCTCCAGAACACATAGCCAGGCTGAAGGAATAGCCAGTGGGAAAGAACTATGGCTGGCTTGAAGGTGGGAGCCTGCTGGGCAGCCTTCTCATGCCTCTAGGGTCATCTGGGAGCCTTGGGACTTCTCCAGGGGAGCCCAGCCCTCAGCCCCAATCCTGGAGGAAGGAGCAGGCCATCCCACACCTCGGAACCAGCCCGGAGAGGGCTCATCATTTCCCAGTCCTTATTTTCACTCAAGGAAGAATGCTGCTGGAAAGGAGCTTGCCCTGGGTGGGGGACACAGGAGGAGAGAACGGTGTGATTGTGCCTGGTGTGTAAGGGGCCGCACAACTGCTCCAGGCTCAGCCGTTGCTCTCCGCAGCTCTACCTGGGCTCCCCAGCAAGCATGCTTTATTGTGGGGAGTCTGTCTGCTCACAGGTGTACAGGCCGTCCTGGTGACACCAAGGTCCCTGTTCCTCATGGCCACACACAGGAAAGACTACAGGATGGGTGCTCTGCCTTGGCAGGCCCCTGCCTCACTGCTCAGTTATCCTTCACATCACAGCAGCAGAAGACTTAAAATAGGCCACAACACACCAGTCATTGAACCTGCAGGGCAAGCAGGTGAGATGCCAGCCCTGGAGAGGAGAGAGCCAACAACTCCCCTCAAGTACTTTGATTCTTCTGGGCAAAAATCGGTGCCTGGGTCTGCACTGCCATCTGCTGGCCATTTGGTGGGTGACATGAGCCCACCAACACTTGAAAGTACAGTGAGCTCTTCCCAGCCCAGGCAGGCTTCTTGCCACACAGTGACTCATAACTGAGATAATGAGGTACAAGAACAAGCTAAAATATTTACTATAATTAGCATCGGGAGGAGACACATCTTAAATTGCTTGTAGTAAGAATGAGGCCTACAGATACTTCTGGAGTAGTTTAACTCTGTATTTCCTGCTGATAAAAGTGCACATTTACATGTCTGTGTGATGACATAGAAAATTTCTTTCTGTAGACCATACCAATAGAAGAATGCTGTCCTGGGTGCCACTGAGGAAATGGATATATGTCTAAGAATTTTCTGGCGTGATTGTGAATATGAATCCACGAATCTACCCAATCATTCTGCCTCAGCAGGTCCTCTGTTGAATGCAATGGAGAATAGGGAAGTTAAAGAAATAGGAGTCTCTTTTTTCTCTCAAGAAACGTATTGTTTGAGATGTTCATAAATACAGTTGGCTTGCCATATCTGTGCCCCCAGGATCTGTGGATTCAGCCAAACTGGGGTGGAAAATATTCTGTCAAAATTTTATCTGTACTGAACGTGCAGAGTTTTTGCATCATCAGTATTGGTATGATAACTGATTATATAACATTCACATTGTATTAAATATTATAAGTAATCTAGAGATGATTTAAAGTGTATGGGTGCTGGGGCTTCAGCGGTGATGGAGCACTTGCTTAGCATAAGCTCAGGTTTGATCCCCAGCACTGCAAAATATACCAAGTAAATATAAGAACAAACTAGTAAACATATAAATACAGTTAACAGCTGGCGTAGGTTCTATGAAAATGTCATGAGGAAGGAAGGACTTCATAGACATGCCCTGGACATCTGTAGCATTTGGTGTCACGGGGAGTTCTGGAAGCATCTTGAGGATCTTCTGACACTGAGGGAGGACTCCAGGCTGAAAGAAGGCGGATGGGGAGATGTGGCCTGGCAGAAGCTCTGGGGCCCACCTGGTTCTTTCTCCAGTCTGGCTACTGCACATGTGAGCTGATCTGGCTTCTGCTTGATGTCTTCTCCAACAGTGGCTGACGGATGCCTGAGAAGCAGCAGGACCAAACTGGCCTCCCACACACCTTCCCTCCCATCCCACCCTGTAGCCAATGAGTGGCAGATTCAGCGTCATCCCCATTCTTGGCCTCCTGGATATAGCAGGCACAAGAGATTTCATTCTCCAGTTCTGCACTGTGGTAGATATGACATTTGTGCCTCCAGGAGGGACAGCCTCTGTAGAGTTTGGTGCACATACAGTTCTCCATGAAGGCTCAGGATATGGCTGGCTTGACTCAGAAGTCTCAGCCCAGCACCCTCCTCCACCCTCCTTTGCTCTCCTCTGCCATCCTTGATCTCTTTCAGGGTCTACCTCTGCAGGGGACTGGCTCAAGTATCTTCACATCAGGCTCTGCTGTGGGGAAGCCAGACACAAACATGAGCCATCAAGGAGCTTGAAAAAGATGACACGTAAGTTGATCGTCAGGGAAGACTTGCTGTCAAGCACAGGGTAGACTCTGGCATGATAAGAAGTAGTCCTTCCTCTCACAAACACCTGTGGACTGAGTGCCTTAAGTGAACAGGGTGCTATTCTGGGCCTTAGGGACATAGCAAATTGGATGGAGTCTTCATGCAATCTAGTAGAGAGGGAAAGAAACCAGAAAACAAATAGTGGACAACATGATAGATTCTCATCATTTTTGTAGTGAAAATAAAACATGGACAATGAGTCAGTGTCCTCAGCTGTCTCCTGACAGCCTCCAAACCTCGCCCTAGGGTGAGCAGAGGACTCAGTTTAACAGCTGTCTCTACAGTGAGAACTCTGCCGCCAGCAGCTGTGGTATCAGTCAGTGTCAACCTCTATTGAGTTTTGGCTTGCACTTGTTTCTGCCACAGTTCTTTTAGACCATAGCACTGATACCAAACACCTTTCATTCCCTTCAGAAGTTTATATATTAGTTTCTGAACACTCTCCCAGGTTTCCAGTTATATAGAAAAAAAGCATCAAGGTTTTTCAACAAGCTCTGGATCCAGAGCTAGAAGCTGCAGAGAGGGACAGGGGCCCCGGAAGCAGCCAGGGGGTGAGGGGCAGGTCTACCTCCTCCCTGCCCTGGGCAGCACATAGCTCTGCCTGGGGCATGGCATGTGGGCTTCTCTGTGGGCCCAGCATTCACCTGTGCTGCAGGGCTGCCAGTTCCATTCCTCAGGTCTCATGGACTTGTGACTCAATATGCTTTCCAGCAACCTGCAGCTCGATAGCTGAAAACTTTTGCCCTGTATACTCTAGGCAGCGTGCTTTATTCATCTGCCCATGACAGGTGGGCACAGCCAGATTCTATCGCACAGGAGCTAGTTAGCGAGGTGTTTGGAAATCAGCAAATCCCAGGGCCTTTTATAATACCTACTTGCCACTGCATGGTTCCCAGTGCCTCACTGAAGACCTTTCTCCATCCCACTGGGCTCCTGTCCTTTCCAGCCAGAGTGCCTCTGCTTGTCCTGTCTCCAGGTCAGAGGCTGCTGATGTCATTGAAGAAACCTCCTAGACTTTTGGGATAATAGGCCACTGTGGGAGTCCAGAGTGCCTGAGCAGGGCAAATGGATGCCTTGTATGAGTCCTGTGCCCATACCTGGTTCCTGCCTGGCACCTAGCAGGCACTAGAGATTTCATTCTCCAGCTCTACACTGCAGTAGATAGGACATGTGTGTCCCTCTCCAATCCATATGTTGAAGCTGACTCCCAGGGTGATAATATTAAGAGATGGAGCATTGGGGAGGTGGCCCAGGTCATGAAGGAGAAGCCACTGTGAATGGGGTCATTGCCTGTCTTAGTTACTTTCTTATTATTGGAAGACAATATCCAGTACCCTCAACTGAGAAGGAAAGGTTCCTTCTAGAACACAGTTTGTAGAAGTTTCAGCTCATAGTTATTTGGATCAAAGCAAGGCAGCACGGCAGAGAACTGCTTATGGCATGGTAGGCAGACAGCAGAGCAAGTGGGAAGGGAAGCCCAGTGCCTCAGCCCCTCCAGCTTCCAACTCTGAACCCACGAGTGGGCTAATGCACTGGTGAGTGTCGCACTATCATCCCACCTCCCCACCCCCAGCACCCACCCATGAGCATAGGAGCCTTCAGGGACATCTAGGTGCAAACCATTACAGCATCCTTAAGAGGAAGCCAGAGCAAACACGTTGCCTTACCTCTCCCACTATAGGGAGAAGATGGCCATTTGTTTATGAACCAAAGGTGACCTCATCAGACATCAAATCTGCCAAGGCTTTCTCTTGGACTATCCAGGCCCCAGAACTGTGAGAAATAAGCTTCTGCTGCTCATAACTTCCCACTCACTCATAGTCTATTAAAACAGTCTGCATGGACTCAACCAACTCTCCCTCACCGTCCACTTTGAAAAGGCTGTCCCCAGGTCAGAAGGACAAACAGCATGTGTCCATGCTGTTCCTCTGCTCCTATAACCAAACAGCACCCACTTCTCTTCTTGCCGTGTCCACAAAGCCTCCCATGGTAACTGTAATATAGACTAGAATTAGAGCCAGTCATTTCTGATCTGCTTGGGATGGAATATTCCCGGTGCAAGAGGAACACATGTAGGAAATTCAACATTTCTTTAAAAACAAGAAAACAAACAAAAAATTTCCTCTGGGTTGCCATTATGGCCATTCTGTATGTTCAGTATAATTTCCTTTGAAGGATAGAATGGGGGGCATTCATTCAGGGTCTTTGAAGTGAGGCATGGCCATGTGACATGCCCTGGCCACTTGAACTGTGAAGCCAGCAGTGAGCCAGGATGCTTTGTGCTTGACACAGTGAAAAGCCTGTGTGGGATTCATCAGGTTCTTTCTCCCTCTGCTGGAGCCAAGAATCTCCCAAGTGCTTTGAACCATTTTGCTTGAAATCACAGATGTGCCAGAGCATTTCTACCTCACAGTTCATCTTGATGGACACAACGTTTTATTCTCTGCTACAGTTTGGATACAGTTTGTCCTCCAGGTCTTCACGGATTGGAGGCGTGGTTCCCAGTGGTAGAAACTTTCAGAGGTAGAGAGTCTGGTGGGAAGTCACTGGGAGCGTCATCCTCAGAAGAGATCAATGTAGTTCTAAGGGGACCCTAGTTAGTGTCCATGAGATGGCGGCTGCACAAGAGCAAGCCTGGTTGCACCCCCCTCCCAGGCTTCTTGTCTTCCCTCTGCATGGCAGTGCACCTCCCTCTCACCAGTGCTCCCACCATCATGACACTCGCCATGCTGTCATGCAGACGGGGCCCTCACCGGAACCAGCTCCATACCGTTCAGTTTCTCAGCCTCCAAAACTGTGAGTATGAGAAACACAAACTACAAAAATTAAGAATAAAAAATAAGTAAAGAGCAAAATAAGTGACAGATAATAGAAGTAGGGAGATCTATTCTTCTCAAAGAGAATGGGTATAAAAGGATAGAGGAAGGGGAAACAACAGAGGGAATGAAAAAAAATTGTGATGTATTGTGTACCTGTACCAACTCCATCCTAAGAATGTAAACATTATGTACTACACACATGTGCAAAAAGAAAAAAGAAGGGGATGAGATAGGTGGTGTGGGAGGGACAGAAGGGAATGAGAAAATGAATTGGATGTTTTAGGTACATGGACCAACTGCCCACAAGGAATGTAAACATTAGGTAGTACACATATGTGCTAATAAAAAACCTACAGGGTAATGAACTTCTTTTCTCTTTTAAGTTACTCAAGCTCATGAATTTTCTTATAGTAATATATCATGGTTATTTTTTCTGTCTTTGCTGAGACAAAAATTTGATGCCCTAAACTAAGGAAGGAAGTTTTATTTAGCTCATAGCTTGTAGAGATTTCAGTCCACAGTCAGCTGGCTCTGAGGCAGAGTGGCACAAGGCAGAGGGCACCAGCTCATGTCAGCAGAGGATATCAAAAACGACAGGGACAAAAGGGGAGAATACTTTTTTCTTTCCTTATACTAACTGTCCTACAGTGGGTGCAGCAGTCACACTCTGAATCCCAGGCAGTAGACAGTGAACCATTCTCAAACTCTAGATTCAGATGCCTCCAAAATGCCCACCCCCATTACCACATGAGGCTTTGTGTGGACATCCCGGCATAAACCATAACGCAGCAGCAAATGAACTAATATCCTCTCCCAAAATGAAGCTGATAGTGCTTATGTTTCTTTGTATAACATATGTATTTATAAAAGACAATATAGTGGTCTAATTACAACATAAAGCAGCCATGACCTTGTAATAATATAGATTAAATGAGAAAATTCTTTCACTTGGCAGGCAACAAGACACAAAGAAGTAGGCACTTGTCCCTACACATCTATTACCTCAGTATAGCAGGTACAAATGCAGACTCTTACAGATTTGCCAGTGACTGGAACATTACTATCAGTATTGTTGCCACTGATATGATGACAGAAAAATATAAGCAAACCTCAGCAAAGCCTTTGTCATCCAATTTGCAAGTCAGCAATATGTTTTGAAACTATACCCCAAGTACTTTGTGTCTTAAGCATAAAGGTTTTAAGTAAACTTCTATACATTTTTGCCTGCATGAAGTT
This sequence comes from Ctenomys sociabilis, assembly GCA_004027165.1. NCBI lineage: Eukaryota > Metazoa > Chordata > Mammalia > Rodentia > Ctenomyidae > Ctenomys > Ctenomys sociabilis. The sequence goes on along the minus strand of PVKA01002723.1, from coordinate 30,434 downwards.
CTGTTAGGATGTTGGAAAGCTGACCAGGACATGGGACAAGATTTCAGTGTGGACCTGTCTTGTGTACTGCACGATGTTCCCTGTCACTGATGACTGCTCAGTGAATGCCAGTCACACCCATCCTCAGATGTTCTAATGATGAAAAATCCACCCTTCAAATTTCCAAAGAGGATACTTTTTTCTTTCCTCCTAGAGAAGCAATGAAGTCTTTTTGAAAAGGAAACTGCTGCTTACTTAATCCTATTTAGCATAAAGTTGGGTTAAAAGCAGCTTCCTGACTCCATTGGCTGATTCTTAAATGCTAGTGCTCTTGAGCTGGTCTTGTGCTATTGATATATGTTGGAGGACTGATTTAGCCTCTGATTGTCTAGGACTCTGTCTCTGTTGGTGGCACCAGGATCCCTGACATGGCTTACTACAAAAAGATGCCCCTGAACCAGCACCTCCACTGTCATGGATGTTTCTTAAGCATCCCTAAGTTTTTCTCATTTGGTAGTCAGAACTCCTAACACGTCCCTTCCCTAATATCCAGAGGACAGTCACTTGCTCTTCTCTTAGACACATGAAGTGTACACTAGCCTGGTCAGATGCCAAACCTTAATAAATTAAGAAGGGTAGGAACAACACAGTGTGCTTTTTGGCCAATGAATGAAATTAGAAATCAATAGCAAAAAAAATTTGGAAAACCCATAAATTTGAGGAAATACTTGAAAGTAAGCAATGGGTCAAAGACAAAAACAACAGAAAATTTAGAAACTATTTTGAGATATATTAAATGAAGGACAGTGTGATCCAGACTTATAGGATGCAGCTGAGGACATACTTAGATGAAAGTTTATAGTTGCAAATGTTTACAATATGAAGTGAGTACATGAATGCTTCAAGATGTTTTGTTCATATTCATCAAAAGATAGAAACAATCACAGTACTCTTAAATTATAGAGAGATAAATATGGTGCATTTTTATACAAGAATGTAACTGGACAAGGAAAAATAAAAAAACCAAAGTAGCAGTGCATGTCCAACATGGATGGACCTTGAGAACATTATGCTAAATTTAAAAACCCAGTCATGCAAGACCACATGTTATATGACTCTATTTATAGGAAGCGTCCAGAACAGAGAACTTTATCTAGATAGGAAGTAAATTAGTGGCTGCCTAGGACTAAGGAAGGATGGGAGATTCTCTGCTAGTGAAGAGCTGGGTTTACCTTTTTATTGAGATGATGAAATACTCTACAATTGACTGTCCTGATGGTTGGAAATGTGAGGGACAATAAAAATATTAACATGAATTTTACTGCAGGTTCAGGGTTTTGCTCAGTGATAAGAGTGCTCAGCTAGGATCCCATCCACACCCACCCAGCCAGAGGGATCACTCTGAACCCTGAGGGCCTACTCACCAGCAACTCCCTGGATACCCTGCCCTAAAGCCCGCTGAGTGAGTGGGAATTTCCCCGACTCCCTGAGCATCAAAGTTCAGTGAGTGGAGAGCTCCAGGCCCGCAGTGCCAGAGAGAGATTTCCCAGTGATTGTTGGTCCCACCCCATGGCCCCAGACCCAGCGCAGCTCAGCATGGAGTGAGAACTCCAGGCCCGCTGCACCAGAGGGACCTTTCCCAGCCTTCTCCGGTTCTGGCCCATGGCCCCGGACTCAGCACAGGTTGGCTAACCCAGCACAGCCTACCCGGTGAATAAGAACATCCACTATCATTCTCGGATCCCAGCAGACCCACCAAAGCCCAGACCCGCCCACCTAGAGAGCGACCTGCCTGAGATAGGAGGGCCACCTACAGCAATTTTCTGGATCCTCGCTCCAAAGCCAGCCAAAATAGCGGGAATTTTCACTACTCACTCAGTATCCAAGTTTGGTTCATGCTCTCCTGGCCAGGGAACCAACAGAGTGGAGCCACAGGAGTGATAGAAAAAAGGAACTGAGCACAATAGCTAGATCCTGGATAGGCATAACTGGATAATCTCAAACTTAATAGACTGGCACCCGAATCTCATTACACGCTAAGGTTATAGCTGCACCAAAGCTCTACACCAAAGGGCAGAAGTCAGTGCTATACAAAACCAAAAGGACAAGGAGAAAAACATGAGTCTACCAGTAAGTGCACAGGACACTAGCTCAGCCAAAATGAATGAATTAACAGAAATGGAAGCAATGGAACAACAGCAGAAAGGTATAGAGGAACTCAGATGAGAATTAGTTCCTCAAATTAAAAAAAAAAAGAAATATCTGAATACATAGCACCTGAAATAAAGAATCAAATCCAGAAATATTAGGGGGGAAAACCAGTGCTCACCCAGCACAAGTGCAGAGAACACTATTCCAGCTGAAACATATGAAATAACAGCATCTGAAGCAAAGAAACAACAGCAAAAAGGTCATGAGGAACTCAAAGCAGAAATAATTTCTGAAATCAAAAAATAATTATTTAAAAAAAGAATTCTTTGAAATCATAGCATCTGAAATACAGAAACAAGAGCGGAAATATACATAGAAAACCCAAATTGGAAGAAACTCTGCAGAAAAAGAATTAACAACTACTTCTAAAGAAGACATGGATAAAAAAAAAAAGGAGATCAGAAATATGATGGATTCCTTGAATGAGAAATACAGAAAAGAAATAGAATGCATGAAACAGAGTCAAAGAGTTATAGAAGAACTAAAAATATCAATCACAAGTCTACAAAATCTTATGAATGAAAGTAAAGACAGAATTTCAGAACTTGAAGACACTGCTGCAGCTAGTGAAAAGGTGAGAAAGGATCTCTTAAAAACAATGAGAATGGAGGGAAAAATAATCCATCACCTGCAAGATGATGCCAGGATGAACAATGTGAGATTAATTGGTATCAATGAGAATGAAGGAGTCAATACAAATGACATAAAAAGAATTTGGGGAGAAGTAATTGCAGAAAACTTCTCAAATATGAGGAAACAATCCAACATTCAGGTAATCAAAGCATACAGAACACCAAATAACTTCAACCCAAGTAAAAACACACCAAGCCATATAATAGATAAGATCGCAGAAATCCAACACAAAAATAATATACTAAAAGCTGCTAGAGAGAAGCAGCAGATCACATTCAAAGGAAAACCCATCAGAATTACAGTTAACTTCTCTATGCAAACCATGAAGGCCAGGAGAGCATGGAACAGAGCTCTTCAAGTCCTCACAAAAGCAAATTCCAGCCCAGACTATTATACCCTGTAAAATTCTCTTTCAAGTTTGATGGAGAAGTGAAATACTTCCACAACAAAGAACAAGTAAAGAATTTCCTGATGACAAAGCCATCCATACACAGGCTGCTGAAAGATGTTCTAGGGAGAGACCACAATGACCAGAACTCCATAAATGAGAATGGAAGGAACCTGCTAAACAGGACAGACAATTAAACACAGGATAGAAAGGGGTAAACAACAGCAGGTAAATATCATGACAAACATAAATCAAAACATTTCACTTATAACCATCAATGTAAATGGACTCAATTCACCAATTAAGAGAAAAAGCATGGCATAGTGGATTACGAAACAAAATCCAACAATGTACTGTATACAAAAATACACTTAACTCAAAAGGATATTCATAGTCTCAAAGTCAAAGGATGGAAAACAATACTGCATGCCCCAGCACCCCATAAAAAAAAGCAGGAGTAGCAATTCTGTTCTAAGACAGTCTCAACTTCAAACCAAGAATGATAAAATGACACAAACAAGGCCACAATATATGGGTTAGGGGAAAAAATTCAAGGGCGAAAGGTAACACTCATTAATATCTATGCACCAAACACAGGAGCACCCAATTATGTAAGACAAATCTTAATAGACATGAAAATCCTAATATCTAAGACCACAATCTTAGCAGGAGACCTTAACACCCTCTTATCTCAAAACATAGATCAACCAGACAAAAAATTAGCAAGGAAGTAGCCGAACTGAACCAGAGCTTGGAACAAATGGACCTGGTGGACATATGCAGAGTGTTCCACCCAGTCACAACTGAATACACATTTTTTTCACCTGTACATGGGTCATTTTCCAAAATAGACCACATCCCAGTCCATAGGTCATGTGTAAGTATATTCAAGAAAATAGAAATAATCTCATGCATATTATCTGACCACAGTGCAATGAAACTGGAAATAGATGACAAAAGAAACCAGAAAACCCCGCTAAATTCATGGAAATTAAATAACACCCTACTCAGCAATCAGTGGATCAGAGAAATTCAACAATATCTATAATTCAATGAAAATTCAGGAACAACTTACCGGAATTTATGGGATTTGATAAAAGCAGTTCTTAGAGGAAAATCATAGCTATGAACTCACACATCAGGAAAACAGAATGGGAACAAATAAACACCCTAATGTTACACCTCTGATGTCTAGAAAAGGAAGAGCAAACCAAAACCAGAGCCCAAAGACAAGAAGAAATCATAAAGATTAGAGCAGAAATTAATTGAATTGACATGAAGAAAGCAGTCCAAAGAATCCACAAATCAAAAAGTTTGTTCCTTGAAAGACTAAATAGCTTATAAGCCTCTAGCCAACCTAATCAAAAAGAGGAAAGAAAAAAATCAAGTACATGCAAAAAGGAATGAAAAGGGTGAAATCACCACAGACCCAGAGGGAATTCAAAAGGTTATCAATAGTTACTTGGAGAATCTTTATGCTCACAGAATAGAAGGCACAGAAGCAATAGACAGATTCCTCAAAAGGTACAAATTACCAAAACTGAACCACCTCTCAAAAAGCCAATAACAGCCAACGAAATATGAAACGTAATAAAAAGCCTACCGACAAAGAAAAGTCCAGGTCCTGATGGATTCACAGCTGAATTCTACAAGAAATTTATAGAAGATATAATACCTACACTCCACAAAATCTTCAATGAAATTGAAAAGGAAGCAGTACTCTGTCGCGCGCAACCTCGCCGGCAAGAAAGACGCGACAACCAGCTCTTCTTTCCACGGTTTATTCAGGACCCCTATACAATACTACTTCTCCTGCTAGCTAGCTTTCTTGCTTTCTCCTTCCTCCTTCTCCTCTCTTCCTCTCCCCCTTTCTAGGGGAAGCCCGCTCATGGCTTTTGAACCAGTGGGCGTCCAACCCCGGAGTGCCACGTGGGCACAGCCGATAGGTCCAGGTACACGGAAGCAACGCCCTAGTCCTTAGCCTTAGCCAAAACGAGAAGTTATTTGCTATGGAGAGCATCCACCCAGCTGTGTCTTTAAGGTGTGGCTGTGTCTTTAAGGCGTGGCTACTCGCAGCTCTCTACAGTCCTCCAAAAAAATTTCTGGAGGCAAGTATACTGATTCCAAAACCAGGAAAATACACAACCATAAATGAGAACTACAGGCCAATCTCCCTCATGAACATATATGCAAAAATACTCAATAAGATTCTAGCAAATAGAATACAGCAAATCATCAAGAAGATCATACACAATGACCAGGTAGGATTCATCCCAGGCATGCAAGGATGGTTCAATATTTGAAAATTTATAAATGTAATACACTATATTAATAGACTGAAATCTAAAAGCCACATGATCATCTCAATTGATGCAGAGAAAGCTTTTGACAAAGTTCAACACTCATTCATGTTTAAAGTCCTACATAGATGGACTCTACCTTAACTTGATAAAAGCCGTCTATGACAACCCAAAAGCTAATATAATCCTAAATGGGGAAAAACTGAAATCTTTTCATCAGGTACAAGACAAGGACAACCTCTATCACCACTCCTATTCAATATAGTGTTGGAATCCTTAGCAACAGCCATTAGAAAAGAGGGAGAAATAAAGGGAATAAGGATAGGTAAAGAAGTTAAATTATCACTATTTGCAGATGACATGATACTTTACTTGGAAGATCCCAAAAATTCCACCAAGAAACTACTAGAACTGATTTGGAAATTCAGTAGCATAGCAGGATACAAAGTCAACACTCAAAAGTCAATAGTATTCCTCTACACAGATAACAAACACACTGAAAGGGAAACAATAGAAACAGTACCTTTTACAATAGCACCATGGAAAATGAAATACCTTGGGATTCACTTAACCAAGGAAGTCAAAGATCTTTTCATGGAAAATTACAACACCCTAAGAAAAGAGATTATAGAGCATTTCAGAAAATGGAAAGATATTCCATGTTCTTGGATAGGAAGAACCAACATCGTGAAGATGACCATACTTTCAAAATTGCTGCACAGATGTAATGCAATCTCTATCAAACTGCCACCAACATACCTCACAGACCGAGAGAAATCATTCCTAAAATTTATTTGGAACCACAAACAACCCGAATACCAAAGGCAATTTTGGCCAATAAAGACAAGGCAGGAGGCATCACAATTCCTGACTTGAAATTATACTAGAAGGCCACTGTGATAAAATCAACATGGTATTGGCAGCAAAATAGACCCGAGGATCAATGGAATAGATTAGAAGATGCAGAAGCATCTATGAACACACTCAGCCATTTGATTTTCAACAAAGGATGCAAACATTCTGATTGGAAGAAAGATAGCCTCTTTAACAAATGGTGCTGGAAAACGTGGCTTTCTACATGCTGGAAACTAAAACTTGACCCAACTCTATCACCATGCACTAAGCTAAAGTCAAAATGGATTAAAGATCTAAACATTAAAATCGAAACACTCAATCTCCTGGAAGAGAAAGCAGGAGGAGCTCTTGAAGATATAGGCGTAGGCAAAGAGTTCATGAACAAACATATTTGCATGGAAAACACTTGAAAGAATTAACAACTGGAAAAAATTCTCCTTGAGGAATTTCTGCACGTCAAAAGAAATTGTCAACAAGGTGAAAAGAAAACCCCCAAAATTTGAAAAAATCCTAACTAATAAGCAATCAGAGAAAGGTCTGCTGTCCAGAATATATAAAGAACTAAGATATAACAGGGTCCTCAAACTTAAAGACCCAGTTCAGAAATGGGTATCTGAGATGAGTACACACTTCTCAGAGGACGAAATGAAAGAAGTAAATAAATATATGGAAAAATGCTCCACATCGCTAGCCATTTGTGAAATGCAAATAAAAACAACACTGAGATACCATCTCACTCCAGAAAGAATGGCTATCATAAGGAAATCAACCAACAACAAATGTTGGAGAGGTTGTGGGGAAAAGGGAACACTTGTCCACTGCTGGTGGGAATGTAGACTGGTACAACCTTTGTGGAGATCAGTCTGGAGACTCCTCAAAAGAGTAGGACTAGAAATCCCATTCAAGCCAGCTATCCCCCTACTGGGAATTTTCCCAGAGGAACTGAAAATATCATATCATAGTGATATATGTGTACCTATGTTTATAGCAGCACAATTTGTGATAATAAAATCTTGGTAACAACCAAGATGTCCATCACATGAGGAATGATTGAAAAAGATGTGATATTTCTATAAAATGGAGTGTTACTCAGCTATTAAGAATGAAAAACTTGTAGCATTTATATTGAAGTGGATACCACTTAAACACATACTAGTAAGTGAAATAAACCAGACACACAAGTGCAAATATAAGAAGTGGTACAAGAAGTAAAAGAAAGAAATACAAATAGAAATGTAAAATAACTAAAAACAATTGAGTCAGATAAGGCAAAGTGTATGGCATGCTTTTCTTCTGGATGGTTAACAACCTAAGCTCACAGATCAAAATTGGAGAAATAGAAGAGCCACAAGGTCAGCCAACATTTTGGCCCTAGCCTTTCAAGGTCAGTGAAGACTCCAGGCATAGGTGAACCTGCACTGTAACATCATGAAATTCAGTTGAGCCCCAAATTTTCTAAACAAGGAGATTATGGAGCCACAGAGGAAAGAGATTGATATTCTGTAGTGTGCCTGCGGAGAGTCACATGGAGAGAAAACTTTCTCTCAGGCTCTCACAGAGAACAAACTGGTCAAGCATTGGGCGTTACTCATCCACATGGATGACGCAGACAAAGGATCTACAGAGTAAAGTACAGGATTACAAGATAAACCCTAAGGAGACTTCACTGGCCTCGTCAGAAACAAAAACTACATGTTTTGGTATATAGGTCTTGCTCTGTCTTGGCCTTAACCATTCAGCAGAAAAGTATAAAAGTGAGGTATACAATGTTGGGCCATAATAATAAGTTGAGCTGTAAATGGCTATCATCAACAACTTCTTCATATAACTCACTATTATTATGGAATGCTGGACTGTGTTGGATTGTGTCGTCGAATTCAGGCATCTAAATTAGTTGAATGACAATGGAGTGCCCATCTTTGACAGGTGTAGACAAAGGAAGGGTATAGAAAGGAAGAATCATAATGTGTGTGTATAAACAGTACAGTTAGGATCAATAGGCCGTGCTTCTGCATAATTCTATGAGAAGTAAGATTTGCACTAATAGTGGTTGGACAAGATATTATGTCGGCTTCTAGTACTATGGAAAACCACTAGGAAAATAACAAGGTAGAAAGTATTAATTATTGAATCTGTGATATAATTCAGGTATAAAAAATAAGTAAATAGCTACACTCTCTTAATTTACTGATAAGAGACATCTGCTATAATAATGTCTGTAAGTATAATATGTATGCATCTTGTATGATAACAAAACATGATGAAAACAGTTTACAATGTATTAAATTATTGAATCTGTCCTGTTAAGGTGTCTTCAAACTGTCTCATTGATATTTGTACTTGAATAAAAAAAGAAAGAGTGCTAGCAAGTGTGAGGTCTTGGTCCAGTCTTCAGCACCAAAAATGCATAACAACAAAAATACAGCAAAGACATTGCCATTGAGCTCCTTGAAAATTCTCCAAGTATTTCCACTTGCCTCAAATATGCTTATTCTGTTGTATTTGACAATGTGTCCTTCAGGGTAATGGCAAAGTTTTTTAAACATTTGCCATAGTTTTTCATCACTTCTTGTGTGCATGGGTATACAGATAAACTGTGCAGTTGAACTAGGTGAACTGGTGGTATGGATATTGTCTCAGTTACTCTTCTCTTGTTGCTGGGACAAACTCTGAACACCCAAATTGAAAGAAGGAAAGCGTTATTTAGCTCACAGTTACTGGAGGTTTCAGTCCATGCTCAGCTGGCAGAGTGGCATATGGGAGGGGGCAACCTTTCATGGCAGAGCAAAGAGCCAGAAAGCGAAGGGAGGGGCAGCTGCTCAGCTTCTCTTCCTTCCTTACATTGAAATGAAATTACAGCATCCACACCCACAATAGTCAATCACAAACTCCAGAATCTGCCCTATGACTGCATGAGACTTTCGGGGGTAAGTAGACATAAACAATAACAGACATTATGTACCAATAACCTTATTTTGTAAGAAGTTTAAAAAATCTTGAAAATAAATTTGTATTGCTAGAAACAACTTTGGATATACCTGTGCCAAGCTAATTTGGGAAGGTCTGTACATTTATGTTCAACCAGTACTAATAAAAACAGTAACAGAAAGAGTTAAAAGTGAAGCCTATTTTATTTTGTGTAACCTAATTTGTGTTTTATATAAATGAATACTATGGTAGATTTAATTCTCTCTTTTACATTTAATGTACTTTTAGCATTTTTCACATTTTAATTTAAATGTGATTTTTAGTCTATAGAATTTCAAGGAGTAAATGTGCTAAAATTTACATGATTATATGTATCTCATAAGAAACTGTTCCAAAGTGGTTGTTATTTTTGCATATCGATCTATAATTTAGGATCATTATCTGTTGCTCTACATTTTCATCAGCATCTCTTTCCTCCATAATATGAATAGAATCCAGGACCTTCACATTGAGCTACAGCATGAGCACTTTTTATTTTATTTATTTTTAGTTTTTGGTACCAAGGTTCAAATTCAGGTCCTCGCACTTGCCAGATAGGTGCTTAAGCTGGGAGCTATCTTCCTGACCCTTATTTTTTATTTTGAGACACAATCTCATGAATTTTCTAAGTTACTCAAGCTAGACTCAAACTTTTTTCTCCTGCCTCAACTTCCCGGAGTGCCAGGACAACCATCATGTGCCACTAAGCTCCATTGCTATATTGGTACTTTTCACATCCTATCTATCTTAAATTACTTTCAGTTGCTATATCCGCATATTAGAGGCTGAAAAATTTATTTAAAAAGGACATTTGTTTGTTTCAGTCCTGGTGTGGTGGCAAAGAGACTTCACTCTATTTTAGAAATCAGTTAAACTTTAGGTGAACTCACTCTTGCTCCCCATATATTAAGCACTTTCCACCTGTAAGCAGATTCTCCTTCTCGTAAATGCTATTTCTGTTAAATGTTGTCATGGTCTATGACTGGGACTACCATCTTGTGATTAGATAAACTCTGTACTCTGCCTTTCTGGATAGTACTTGCTATTTTTAGAAACTGGACCAAGTACTATCTACCTGCTGTGTTCCTATCCTAGTGGTCAGTGCTCCTGATCAGGAACAGTTGGGTTTTCATCTACACACTAAGCAAAACCCTGCATTTGTTCTCATTTCTCAGCCTCTGTGAGTGCCTCTGGTTACTTGTCATAATGTTCTGGAGGCCCCAGTGAGATCCTCACAGATAGGGCCCTTGATTGAGCAGGCCCCTAGTCTTGCTGGTCAACCTCCAGTAGCAGGGAGTCCTTTCTGTTTTCAGCTGGTTACCTGGGGTGATTACAGGGAATGATGCAGTGGCCACAAGAAGGTAACCAGTTCCTGCCTTCCAACTAAGGTAAGAATATACAACTTTGATTTGTTAGGGTTCTTCAGAATGACCACAGGCTCAGCCCAGATGCAGCAACCAAACCTGGAGTCACTGGCATTTTGGCTGATGCACTCAGCCAACCCAGGCTTCTGAATGTGCCAGCCTGGTCTGTCAGCCAAGATGAGAAGTTTGAACCACGATGGCCCAGCCTGGCCATGGATACCAATCTGGTGTGGCCAGCATTTGCTTAGTGGGCCCCAGGCTTCCAGATGCACTGGCCTCTCTGCGTGGCCGAGGACTGTCTGCCTAGGATAGAGGCATAGGGAAATGATTTTGATGCTGTCAGTTCGGCTTTCTCTAAAGTTACTAGAAATTAATGACTAACGGTTTCTGGGATTGTTTATCTGTCTGTTATGTGTTTCATTTTGTGTTTTTTCCAGCTGTGTCTGTGATTTCAGGACCAAGCGAAATCTGTCAGCTGGTTGGGAGGGTGAAACCCAGGCCATTTGCCACACATTGTGGTGGGAACAGCCACCCTCTCAAACTTTCCTAGTCTTGCACTTTTGTCAATGTTATTAGCTGAGGAGGGAGGAAAGACCTGCCAAGGTAAACTTTTTTTCTCTTTGTTGTAACTTGGGCTATTGTGGGTTGACAGACAGGGAACTGACTGTTACAGATTGCATGATTAAGAAGTTTGACAGGGATGGCCAAATAACTCAGTGGATTAAATGCCTGCTTAGGCAGATGCAGCACGTGGAGTTTGATCCCAGCATGCTGTGTCAGTCCCACTTCCCGGGCACACTGAGATAATGAGTGAGACTGGACATGGTGGTGCACACCTGTAATCCCAGCCCTTGGGAGGCTTAACACAGGTGGATCACTACGAGTCCAATGAAGGAAGTGGAGTAGGAAGAGGAGAAGTAGGAGAGAAGGGGAAGAGGAAGAGGAAGAAGAAGGAGGAGAAGGAGAAGGAGAAGAAGAAAGAAGAAGAGGAAGAGGAAGGAGGAGGAGAAGGAGTAGAAGAAGAAGAGAAGGAGGAGGAGGAGAAGGAGGAGGAGGAGAGGGAGGAGGAGGAGAAGGAGAAGAAGAGAAGAAGGAGGAGGAGAAGGAGGAGGAGGAGGAGAAGGAGAAGGAGGAGAAGAAGGAGGAGGAGAAGGAGGAGGAGGAGGAGAAGAACAGTAACAAGTAAAGAACAAGAAGAACAAGAACAAGAAGAAGAGGAGGAGGAGGAGGAAGAGAAGGAGGAGGAGGAGGAGAAGAAGAACAACAACACCAAGAACAACAACAAGAAGAAGAACAAGAAGAAGAAGAAAAAGACCAAGAAGAAGAACAAAAAGAGAAGAAAGAGGAGGAGAAGGAGGAGGAGGAGAAGAAGAAGGAGAAGAAGAACAAGAACAAAAAGAACAAGAAGAAGAACAAGAACAAGAAGAACAACAAGAAGAAGTTTAACAAATTGAAGAGTGATTTTGAATTTGAAAGCACAAAGACTCCATGCTCTATGCAAGCTGGAATGGCCCTCTTCTGATGCAGGTGGCCAGCAGAAAGGACTAATGATCCTCATGTAACCAGCAGGGCATGGGACATCATCATTGGAAAGCCTGGACATCCCAATCAATTTCCTCATATAGGGTCCTAGTTGTGTGTGGTTCTGAAGTTGTCCAAATGGCTTGAATAGTGTTCATAGTTTTCCTGATTAAGTTCTGTTGATGAGAGAGTGAACTCAAAAACAAAAGCTCCTTTTTCAGCCCTCTGTCCCAGGACTACCTCAGCCTCAGTCTTTCCATTCTGTTGATGCCCTATTCTATCTCTTGCCTACTCACCACCCTTGAAGTAAGCCCTCTCCAGCACCTATGATCAACTTAAAAATAGACTAACCTCAGGCAATTAAAGTAGTTCAAGGGGTGTTTCATAAAAGGATACAGAGTGAGAATGCAAGCAGGAGAAAAGAAAGATGCTGACAGCTTACAAAAAGGGCAACTGACCTCAGCAGGGAGGACAACACATTCTTTTAGGCCTAGACCAATTGCAAAAGGAAGGGGCATTTTAATGAGAATGTCCAAACATGCTGGAGACAAAAAAGAGGAGAAAATATTCATGATGGAGTCGGGTGAAGTTTCAGAATGAAACTCAAGGGTATTTATCTTTTGGCCACAGGAAACCCCTGTTAACCATAATTATAGGCTGATGAGTTTTGAACTGGGCCTCACTTGAGTGACAAATTCTTATGCATCCAATTTTGATGTCTTTGCCTATTACTTGCAGTTGCTTATGTTCTGTCTTTTATATGGTTTTGTTAAAATGTGATAAATCTAAGTTAAAATATGGGAAGGTTATAAAATTATGCTACTTCTTTGACAGAATATTTTTATTCGTGTTTTGTTCTTGTGTGTTGAATTTGAGCTAATTACTAAATTTACTGACATTCCTTGCTTAACTTTATTCAGACAAAAAACACTAGAGGGAGCAACATCAAAATGCCCAGTAGTGGATTTTAGTATAAATTCCTGTAAAATAGATCTTGTGAATAAAATCTAGCTCAGTCAGTAGAGCTTGAGACATTGCTAACTCAGATTAACAAAAATTATACATGCATATATGGCTCCTTCCACCATTTAAAGGGTGCCAGGTTAGTGACCACTCTAAAAACTTGAGGATAGGTTCACTGGGACAGACTGGCTCTGATCCTCCTTTATACTTTAAAGGAAATGTCAAACCTCTTTTGCGTCAGTGTCCTTTCTCTGGCCTTGCTCTCAGTCTTTTCCTGTCACTTTGTACTTTCCCTTTCAGAGGCATGTAAATTTCGAAAGGAAAAACCCTAGTCTGTTCCAACCTCTTCTTCCTATTCAGTAAGTAAGTTAAGCCTATAGAAAATGAGTGCTTGCTAATGTCAAAGATAGAAAATCCATCTTAGAGGAGGAATACAGACTTCATCTCTGACTCAAATGAGACCCTGGAGGTTTTGCTCATCCAGGAGAATACTCATAAAAGCCATGCACTGGCTCAGCATTCTGGGAAGGTCTCCCTTGGGATGCTGATCCTGAGACTCCATGGAAAGAATTGATTTCTGGGTGAAACCAGAAGGAACTCTTTCCAAAAGCAGCACACTTTACAGGACCCACACACTTAGCCTTAGGGTGACTCTCTGACCTTTCTTCTTCTCCCAAGCATAGGACAGTTCACTTTTGTATCTTGATGGGTGGATTGTTTTGACTCTCTATCTGTGCTGGTTCTCTGTCTAATCTGTAGACACCTGTGGGCTGTTAAAGACAGACATTTTCTAAATCAAGGATATGCTTCTGGCAAAGTTGCCAGCTGGTCAAAATAATGTTAAAATTGATTTCATAAATATAATATTTATTGTAGTTCATATATTATGACTTGACAGCCTTTCATTGTTGAGAAGCTTTTGTTGTTCAGGGCAATGTGTGGAGTGTTATAAGTAGGTTTTCATAGGTTTTTAAAAAATCTATTTGGTATAGGGTCTTACTCTGTAGCTCGGTCTCATAGCGATCTTCCTATTTTCTGCTTTTCTAGTGCTGGAAGTACAGGTGTGTACCACTATGCTTGGACTCAGAGGCCAGCTCAGCAAGCTCTGGGGGTGGGGCTGCTATGGCATGCTGGGGGTTGAACCCTGGTTGCTGTGTCTGCCTAAGCAGGCACTTTAGTCTGCTGAGCTATCTGGCTGGCCTGAGATTTGTAATAAGAGGTCCATGTCAAACTGATCCAAGGTCATCAGACAAATGATGATTTTTAGCAAAACTTATGTGATATACATGCTATGAATATGCCACTACATTTAGGGGTGTTTGTTGCAATATAAAACCTGTTTGCCTTTAAATGAGAGAATCCCGAGGAGTGACAAAAATGTTAACTAACTTGGACCACCTCCTCTCAGGCTGTCTTATCACTACAGCTTTAATAACTCAGACTTTCCCTGTCTCTGTCCCTATGATTTTCTCAGTGATTCTCTCTGACTTACTGGCTCTGCAGGTGAGTCTCTTCAGAACCAAATGCTAGAGTCAGGGATTCCTGAGACGAATGATCCTTGTGTCCTCATCCCTGAGCGTAACGATGGCCATCAAGAAGATGACAAAATCTACCTGTGCCAAATGTGCTTTCTGATGTTCTACTTAAAGTCAGAGATACAGGACCACTCCAAGTCTCTTCCTGAGCCCAAGCCCCCAGGTGCCCATCTTGTTCTAAGAACTTCACCAAAAGCTCATCTAGGCAATGGCATTTGTAATGGGTACTATACTCAGGGTGGACTGGAATTATATCTGCATTTTAGAAATTATTCCAGGGAAGCACTTATTCCTCTGAGCCATCTCCCTGGCCCTAGAAATTATTCCAGCATGGCGCCCTCTACAGTAATTTTCCTTAGTTTTGTGGGCCATTTTCAACTTGTTAACCTTTGTAATAATGGTCACTATGCTCAGGATTTTGGGTGCATTTGCCAGAACTGGGTGTCTTTGTGTAGCTCTGGACTCCAACAAGATTGGGACATCATGATGGGTTTTCTAAAGGCTGCCATCATTATATTTAGTGCCTTTATTATCTGCTGGGCCCCAGGACTGGTGGTGTTACTGCTCGGTGGATGTTACTCATGGGGCAATGTTTTGGCCCATTTAAAGTCTGCCCTCCTCTTTGCCGAGTTTAACTCTGCCATAAACCCTACCATCTACTTCTATTGACACAGACAGATGAGTGCCACTCTCAGGCAGGTCTTCTGATGCAAGTACAGCAAAAACAGTAATGACCCCACTACAGGCTCTGACCACTTGGCTTCCTCAACAACTGCCGCATCTTGGCTTGTGCCCACACCAAAGGCAACTCTGAGGTTTAAGCAAACGGGCCAGCTATTTATATAAAGTGATAAACAGCCCAGATAGTGTTACAAATTTCTTTCTACCAAAAGACAACAAATTTTACCTCTGCTCAGCTGGAACAGTTACCTGTGGCCAAAGCCAGAGGACTACACAGAGAAATTGGGAGACTGCTGAACTCGAGGAGGTCTGATTTCCTCAGTCCTACATGTTTTTCATGTGTATCATAGCTAACTGGAAATAGAAGTCCTCTGTTTGCAAAGGTTGAGCACTCCTAAGCCAAATCCCCTATCTGAAACGCTTCCAAGTCTGAACAATGTTAAGTGTTAACATGGTGCATATGTAGAAAATGCCACACTATGGAACTGTATCTCATGCACAAAATTATGAAAAGCATTGTGTAAAATTACTTTTGGAAAAGCTAAAAAGAAAAAAATCCTTAAGAGTTACCTTCAGGCTATAAATATAAAATGTATATGTGTATGAGACAAGTGAAATTTTTGTTTAGACTTGGGTCTTATAAACAAGATATCTCATTACATGTATGAAAAATTCTAAATTCAAAAAAAATCTGATATTTGAAACTTCGAGTGCTACACATTACAGACAAGTGATACTCAGCTAGTTTCTATCAGCTACCATGGCACTACACCCCCCCCCCCCAACTCTTAAATTAGCTATCATGTATTAGCTCAAGATTCTCAAGACTGATTTCTGGGGCTGGGATCAGCTGGGTGGTTCTTTCAGATTCTGCTGGGTTCCCTCGTGTCTGTGGATAGCACTGCTGCCTTGGGCTTAGACCTCTCCCATGTCAGTCTGTGGCTAAGGTGGCTTGTCTCGGCAGCTGGTGGGGCTCCAAGACAGCAGGACGATGCGAGCCTTCCTGAGGCCCAGGCTCAGACTCAGTTATTATCTGTTGTATTTTATTAGAGAAAATAAGCCAAAGGCATCCAAGATTCAAGGAGTGACTACAGGGGGAAAATGCCTTGGAAAGCAGAGCATTCTAGAGACTTCTTCTTAGAGTTGGTGGTGAATTTATAAGACCAATTTTCATTAAATTCATCGTAGCAGGAACTAAGGCTCTGAGAAGTGAACCAGAAATAGGATCTAAAGTGGAAATCCCAACTCTTGTTATTTACTTCCCATAAGGATAAGAAGCAGCAGTGTGGTGCTCCACTACAAATATTAACCAACAACAATTGACACTCTCTGAGATTTTCCATTTAGTTATTTACTGGAAGCTGTTCATGTAATTTTCAACAGCGCTGTTATCTATGCGATTATTTCTTTTAGCTGTGCTGGGTTTTCAGATGCATTAATATAGCTTAATATCTCTTCCTGTTGCTTCTCTAATTAAAAGCTTGTTGGATTTCTAAATAGAAAATAATATATCCAAACAGTGGTAATAAAGACTATAAATGGCTATGGGCAACAATTTCTTTGAACAACTCACTATTGTTGTAGAATGCTGGACTGTGTTGGATTGTGGCGTAGAGTTCAAGCACCTAAGTTAGTTGAATGACAATGGAGTGCCCACCTTTGACAGGTGTAGACAAAGGAAGGGGTGTAGAAAGAAAAAATCATGATGTGTGTGTATAGACAGTACAGTTGGGATAGATAACGCTGTGCTTCTATATAATCCTAGGAGAGGCAAGATCTGCACTAATGGTGGTTGGATAGGATATTATGTTGGCTTCTAGTACTACGGTCATCCACTAGGAAAATAATTATTGAATTTTTGATATAATTCAGGTATAAAAAATAAGATAAGTAAGCAGCTACATTCTTAATTCACTGATAAGAGATATCTGCTAAAATAATATCTGTAAATATAATATCATGTATTCACCTTGTACAATACCAAAACATTATGAAAACAGTTTGCAATGTATTAATTTGTCGAATCTGTATTGTTAAGGTGTCTTGAAACTGTCTGATTGACATTTGTAGTTCAATAAAAAAAAAAAATAAAGACTACTAATGATCACAAGAAAGCCATCAGCAAGGGATACCAGCTACACTTGAGAGATCTTCTGATCGGGCAAAGGAAAGGGGCTGGCCCTGCTCTGTGGTCAGCGTCCCGCGGGAGGGCCACTGCTCGCCGGCAGGTGTCCTGCGCGAGCCGTATGTAGGAATCCCAAGGTGGAGAAGAGACTCACGCCTGTGCTTCAAGCGCTGCCTGTCCGCTCTCCTGCCTAAATCTCACTCAGCTTCTCTGTCCCTCTTGGTCCTCGCAGCACCGAAGAGCCCGGTTCACTAGCTGCAAGCACCGGCCGCTAGATGGCTCCAGTGGTCCGGAAAAAGAGTCCGCCGCCCTCCAAAGGCGTTGGTGGGGCGGGCTCTGAAGGCGACTTCGCTGCCGCCGCCGCTCCCACGCTCTCCACCCTCCTGCTCATTCCCAAGCCTCGTGCGAGCTAGGTTCCTTCCAGTGGCTGGTCATTTATTTATATATTTATTTATTTTTGCCTGATTCTGAAAATAGAGGAAACAAGTGTTTGTGTGTGTGTGTGTGGGGGGGAGAAGAGTGGGAGTTTGTGAGTTCACAAGAACTTCTGAGGACCCCCCCCCCCCCAACAACCCAGACTTACTTCTGGGAGAGAAAACTTAGGCGGCTGCCCGCTCCCAGTCTCCTGCCTAGCCCCTCTTGAGCACTCCGTCCGGCCTGCCCTCCAGAAATCACTTCCAGAGCCTGCGCCTGGCGCTCTCTCCACTACTCTTTGTGAAGCATCGCAGTCCGATTCTGCCTCCCTCCCTCCTTCCCTCCTTCCCTGCCTCCCTCCTCCTGATCCCCCTTTTCCACCTTTCCCTTCCACCGGTGTGAGGCTATTTTCCTATCACTGTCTGATACGCAGCTGTAGTTGACACTTGGGACACTATGATGACCGGGCTGAACACCTACTAAGTGGGCCAGGAAAATGGGTAAATGCATTTTTTTCTTTTCTTTCTTTTTTCTTCTTCCTTCTTTTTTCTTTTTGCGGTACTGGGGAACGGACTCAGGACCCTGGGCTTCCTAGGCACCACTTGTTCTACTGAGCTATCTCCCTGGCCCAGTAAATGCATTGCGGATGGAGCAGTGGCTTCCAAATAGGGGGCAATTTTGTTCCACAGGAGACATTTGGCAATTTCTGCAGACAGTCTGGGGAGGGAAGGGTGTTTGCTCCTGGCATCTGGCAAGGACAAACCAAAGATCCTGCAAAAGGTCCTGTAATCTCTCAGCAATGAACAATTATTCAGGCCTAAGTAGCAAAGGTGCTATGCTAGAGAAAGCAACACAGGGAACATAGCTCGACTGAGGGGCTTGACGCTTTCTGTTTTGTTCATCTTATTGTCTTTGATATTGAGGTACAAGGGACTGAATTCAGCACCTTCACAGTGGGCTATATCCCCAGCCCTTTTTATTTTGACACAGGAGTTTGCTCAATTGTCTAGGCAGGGCTTGAACTTGTGATCCTTCTGCCTCGGCCCCCAAAAGCTGGGATTACAGGTGTATACCACCATTCCTGGCAGGACAGGAAATTTTACTGCAGTAAGGGGGAGTGAT
Organism: Ctenomys sociabilis; assembly: GCA_004027165.1. Lineage (NCBI taxonomy): Eukaryota > Metazoa > Chordata > Mammalia > Rodentia > Ctenomyidae > Ctenomys > Ctenomys sociabilis. Next base: position 11,376 of record PVKA01002723.1, on the reverse strand, counting down.
AGACACTTGACTGGAGGCAAGGTGCGCCTGGAGTGTTAATTCCAAGCCACTGAAAGCCATTCCTGGGAGCTCGGGACCTTCATCAACACTTACAGCCAACATTTATAGCGAGGTCATGAGTGGGCTCCATTTCAGTCCCTCAGTTGAACCAGGTCTTTTGTTCAGGTGACTACAGAAAATATATTGATATGTAATGATTCTTCTGAAATAAATTAGGAATAGTGATAGACATATTGATTTCATTAAACAAATAGACTAGTTGAATCTACCAAAAAAAGCTTTGCCTTTAGATGTTATAATTTTTTCCTTTCATGATTGGGACTGTCCATTGCACCCCGTACCACCAGGACTTTGTTTTAAAAACTTGGTCACCAACCTGTGACACTGAGAGGTGGTGGAAACTTTAGGATGTGGGGCCTTGTCGAAGGAAGCAGGTCCCTAGGCTGCGCCCTTGAGGGGAATTTGGGGATCTTGGCCTTTTCCACGTGCTCCCCCTGGGATGCAGTGTCACCCCTGGCCCATGGCAGCAGGACCTGAAACAGAACCGCCCTGAACCTCCAAAACCATGAGCCAAGACAAACACTATTAATTGGTTTATCTCAGGTATCTGTTATGGCATCACAAACCTAATTAACCCCTGCAGTGTTTGCTGTGTGCCATCCAAGGAAAATTGCCCGTCCAGAGTTGCAGAGACATTTGCCCATGATATCTTCCAAAGCATTTTCTCTGGGTTTCATGTGTAAGTCTATCTTAAGTTAATTTTTATGTATGGAAGGAATAACAGGTCAAAATTTTGCTCCCCCCTTGAACCTTTATGGATACTACTTTTCAAAAATATTTTAAATAATGTATAATTATTAAAATGTAGCAGATGCAACAGAAAAGTGCACAAGGCATAACCATACAGACAGGTGAATGATGTCAGTAATGCAGCGATTGGCACTCAAATCAGGCATTACCAGCGTCTCAGGGAGCCACGTCTGTCCCACGCAACATTAACCTCTCTTTTTCTGTCTCAGTTACTTTTCACTCATTGCTGGGACAAAATACCCAATGCCCCAAATTAAGGAAGGAAAGGTTTATTTAGCTCACAGTTTGTGGAGGTTTCAGTCAGCCCTTAGTGGGCTCCAAGGCAGGATGGCACATGGCAGAGGGCAGCCATTCATGGTAGTGGAAGGCAGTAAAGGACAAAGAGAAGCAGCAGTGACAGCAGCGGTGGCAGCAGAGCACAAGCCTCTCTCCGTTTCTTACACTGCATTCAACCCACCCTCCCTAGGCTGGTGCAGCACTGACAACCATATTCCAAACACTGGATCATGAACTAATCACAAACTAAAAAAGTCTTCCCCATGACCTCATGAGGCTTTTGGGGGGCAACTAGACACAAACCATAACATTCTCTTTCACAGAAGAAACTACTATTATGATTCTGAATATAATGGGTTAGTTTTTCCCGTTTTGGATTTTGAAGTACACATACATTCTAGCACTGAACCATACTCCTAGCCTGGGAATATAAACACACAGAATAATACAGAAGATATTATTTTATATCTACATCAATTTACTCAACATTTTATTTTACATCCATTTTGCTGCATATAGAATTAATTTTCATTGCTGTAAATACACCTTTTAACCAAAATGTTACAATTTATTTATGCAGTCTACTGTTAATGATCATTTAGGTTGTTTTGAGTTTTCAGATATTATAATAATACCAATATGAAATCTCAAAGTATGTTTTCTATGCATGTATACATATCCATTAGGCATATATTTGAGTGGAACTCCTGGGTTGTAAAGCACAAATTTGTTGAACTTAGGACATGCTTTCACAAAGTGGCCATGCAAATTTACATTCCCACTAGAAGTATATAAAATTTATAATTCCACTATTTCCTCACCGATATCGATATCTGAGTTTTTAAGCTTTCCAATATTATTTTTTAGGTTTTTTTTTTATCTTCTGCATTCTTTTTTTTGTCATACTGGGGATTGAATTTAGGACCCTGTGTTTGCCAAGAAAGCACTTATTCTACTGAGTTATCTCACTGGCCCAAGTAACTGTATTATTTTTTTTAAAATAACTTTATTGAGAAACAAATAACAATGATGCAGCTTCAAAACCCATTAGTAGGACAGTTTCAATAAATTAATACACTGTATATTGTTGCCTTAGTTGATTATTCATTGTATAAGATGCAGACATGATATCTTGTCCACGAACACTATTAGAACAAATCTTTCTATTCATTGAACTAAGAGAATGTAGCTGTATATCTATCCTAATTATTTTGAATATACAGATACAAAATGGTCCTTCAGTTTTATCTCCTTAGTTTTGTCAGAGAAGGGTATACCATTGTCATTTAAATACTGTAGGTGTGTGAATTCAGCAAAATATTCCAATATAGTCCAGTAGTCCATAATAGTAGTAGGTTATTTGTAGGAATGGCAATGTCAGAAGTTATTGACTTGAGCCTTTTATAGCTCAGCATATTAAAATGGCTTTACTTTTTATACTTCATTTTTATACTTTCCTGCTGGATGGTTAAGACCAAGATAAAGCAAGACCTATATAATGAGAAATGTAACTTTTGTAGCTGACAAGATCAGTCAAATCCCCTCAGGATTTACCCTGAAACCCTGTACCACAGTTTATAGATCCTTTGTCAGTGTCAGTTATGTGGATGAGTCATGGCCATTGGCTTGACAAATTTGCTCTGTGTGAAAGCCTGAGAGAATGTTTTCTCTCCCTGTGACTATCCTTAGGCACACTCTATATCATCAGTCGCATTCCTTGATCAGAAATTTTGGGACACAACTGAGTTATAGGATGAGTAACTGCATACTTAAAAAATAAATTCTAGTGTCAACTTGTAAGTTTTCTCAAAAACACAAGCTAGGATTATAATTAAAAAATCTTTGTATTTATAATACCATTTGGGGTAACTGATACTTTTTACAATACTGAGCCTTGCAAAAAATAGATAAAATATTTATTCATTTATTTAAGTTTTTATAGAAGCATTTCACATACATGTTTATACTTTTCTATGAAGAGAAAACATCAGGCTTATTTATGTTATTTAACCTTTTGATATTTTAGAAATGTTATATTTAGAAGTTTCATTTACTACTCATTTATTTAGAGAAATATAATTATCTTTTGCATAACACAATCTTAATAAATGTATATATACAATATTATACTTCACCTGTTCACTTTTTCAATACACATTTATATAATCTGCATAAAATGATTTTTTGGAGGGTGAACTAGGGATGGAGATCAGGCTCTTGCACTTGCCAGGGAAGTGCTTACTTCTACTGAGCCATCTCCCTGACCCAGTGATTTCTTAAATGGAAGATTAATGTGATACAACACCAATGGAAATTAGCCACTTCTCTGTTAAGGCAAGTATCCTAGATTTATTTTAATGTGGGATGCCTATTAATCTTTGTAGTCAGTTACTATTTTTTGAAAATATTTCTTAGATTTCCTTTCTTCATTCCTTCCTGAATTTTCCTGATTTATATGGGATAATCTTTATATCACTGGCATTCTCTTGACTGTAGACCTTCTGATGATGAATTCTCTTCAGCTTTTCATTGTCTGATATATATATATATATATAAATTTGTTTATAAGGAACATGTTTGTTGGGAAAGAATTTTACATTAGCAGTTATTTTCTTTCAGCACTTTGAAGATACCATTCTGCTGTTTCTAGATTCCATTATTTTCAGTTACTTTTTTTCTTTAAGAAAATGACTTCATTTTTCTTATGTTTACTTGAAGACATATTTTCCTTTATATATTTTTCAACAGTTTTGTCATGCTAAGTATGTGTGTGTGTGTGTGCTTGTGTTCCTCCTTGGAGTATATACTATTTATAAAGCTTGTGGATTCATGTTGCTAAAGTAATTTAAAACCTGAGTTTGTCTCTTTGTACCAAGAAAACCCAAAGTATGTTAAAATGAAGATCAGGTATGAAGGGTCTTTGAGCCAATAAACCAGTTCAGTCTCATAAGTCATCTAAATCTTGTTTGGTTTGTAAATAGAGGTAAAATTTGAGCTATTTCTTATTAATGTGTATGTTAAAGAAACACAGACTTAAGTTCAGTCAAGTAATTTGTAAGTTAAACTTACAAAGGTACAGAGGCTCTCCACCAGGGCAGGCCAAAATGGAAACTGCATCACTGCAACCAGCTGGGTCTCCTCTGTTTGCTTCTCATCCTTGCTGGGTAGCCTCTGCGTTGCACCGCTTCCCTGGACTCTCACAGCACCTCCTATTTGGAACTGCCAGATAATTAAATTCTTGTTGCTCATGTAAACTCATTGAAATTTCATCATGCCTCCATCAACCTTTTAAAGCAAAGTCTTTCATTAGTTTTATAGACTTTCTGTGTAGTACCACTTCCAATATTGTTTCAAATGTAGACTTTACATTTGCTGTGTCACAGAGCTCTATCATTTCATCCTTTTGTCTCTTTATGCTTCACCTTTGAGAATATCTTTTGACCTATTTCCAGCTTACTAATGATATACATTTATATTCATAGACTACACGTTCATAGACTTCTGCTAGACATATCTATTGAGCTTTTAATTTTGATTTTCTATTTTAAATACTATTTTTACCCTTTGGTAGTTATATTTTGTACTGAAATCTGCCATCCTATCATCTAATTTCAATCACCATATAATCATTTATTTTAAAAATCACATGTCTGCTAATACCAATATTGAATCATCGTGACTTTGTATTTTATTTCTCCCCACCGTCTTCTATGTAATTTAAACTATGTAGTTTTGTCTCCTAATTTACCAGTTGTGTTTGACTTAAGTCCTGTTTTAAAAATAAAAGCACTGCAGAGAATTCTATCTAGTGTTGTCTTTGTCTAAAAGGGATTCTTTTGCTTCTGACAGGAAGTTAAAGTATTATATAATAATTTTAATCCAATAATCCAATCAGAAAGTGAGTTCTGAGTCTTTGTAAGAAATTCTCTATTCCTGATTAATCCCCATTCTTGTAGCACAGGTCACTTAAAGTTCTCAGCTGACATCCTGAGGTGTTTACCAAGACCAATGTCATAGTTATATCCTGCAAGTCTTGCCTTGGAAATCTTTGGTAGCTTTACTGTCTCTTAACTGCCACCCAAAGATCATCAAATTTCTTCATCAGAAAAGCAGTACGAAATTAATGTCCAGCTCACTTCTTTCAATTCCTTGTCTCCAGGATCTGACTCCCATCTGATTTTAGGTTTTGATATTTCAAATGCACATTTAAAACACATTTTCAAAAACTTCTGGTCATTTTGGTGGAGGAGTTGGTTTGAAATCAATACCTTTCATTAACAGAAGCATAAATTTAGGATTACTAATCTTGAAGTACAGTCTATGCAATTTTCTTGGTTAGCTTTTTTATGAAAGTTTTGGATAAAGGAATAATCAAGATGCTGTAGCAAGTTAGGTAAACTTCTTTAGATTTTTTAAAAATGTATTTGGCACAGGGTCTCACTAGGCAGCTCAGATGTATAGTGATCTATTTTCAGCCTCTCCAGTGCAGGGATTACAAGCCTGCACCACTTCACCTGCTCAGTGCTCCAGTGGGTGGGGCCAATGGGGCATGTGGTGCCAAGTATCTAACCACAGTCCCTGCACTTGCCTAAGCAGGCTCTTAGTCCACTGAGTTATCTTGCCAGCCCTTATCTTTCTGATATTTGATAGAAAGCTTGGTATGCATAAATTCTTCTAACTTTTGTTTCTTTTCTGTGAACTGCATTGATACCTGTGAGAATTTTTGTTTTACTCAGTGAAAATGTATATGGTTTCTGTGGTTGTGTTCATCGTGTGTGTGTGTGCGCGCAGGGTGTCACTACACAGCTTGGACTTGTAGTGATCCTCCTGATTTCTGCCTCCTTAGTGCTGGAATTATAGGTGTGTGCCACCATACCTGGATTCCATCACTGGCTCAGTGTGCCTGGGGGCGGGGTTGGTGCAGCATGACGTGCCAGGGGTTGAACCCCAGGCCTTGCACTTACCTAAGGAAGCACAGACTCAGCTTCCCAGATGGTCCAGTAAGACTGGAGGGCCCTGGGCCTGCTTCCTCCCTCTGGCCAGACTTTACCTCTACCTGTCATCTCCATGGAGGAGCCCTGAGTAATCATGACTTAAAAAAAAAAATCCAGCCTATTGCTGGACATTGACACAGGTCTTTTTGTCCTTCTCCAACCCTGACTTTCCTTCCAGTCATTGTACCTCAGTAGAAACAGACTTTAAAAGACATCTTGTGTTAGCTGTAACTGAGCTACAGTAATATATTCAGGTTGCTTACTAATCAAAATGATGCTGAAACTGATATTTTATAAGTATAGTATATTGTTGCTCATGTACAAGATTTAAAAGATATTTCATTGGTGCTAAATAAGTATATGTTCATCAAGTTAATTTCTGATGTAACTCAGGTATTTCATGCTCATCCTTAATACAGGTGCGATGTCTCTAAAGCTAGAGAGACTTATAATAAACTGTCAGACTCCATGTGTAAAGAGGTCTAAGAGCTAATAAGTTACAATTGCTAGGTCTCAAAAGGTTTATAAATGTTCATGCTTTGATTATATGTTCTCTAATTTCTCAGAAAATTTGTTCTTTCCTAAAAGTTACCAAAATCCAGGTAATCATACAGGTAAAATCTATAACAATATGCTAGATTAAGATTCCTTTAACTGGGATTCACCAGATTTTGTCTATATGTATCTGACACGAGCTGTAAAAGTTTAAGGGTTTGCAAAAATTTGAGTTGAGGTGTTTCATAATAAAAAAGACACAGAATAAAATTATAGATAAAAAGTTATGCTTTCCTAGATCCAGAAAAAAGGGACATTTCAAGGAAAAATGTCCAAAGCTTAAAAAAAAAAATGTTTATGATAGAGTCAGAGAAAGTCTTTAAGAATGGTTGCCGGCCTAATGTCATTTAACTGGCAAAAGGAGTCCTGTGTTTTATATACAGGCATGTATTTATTTATTTTTTTTTTTAAGTTTAAGCTGGCTAAAAGTCCCTGCGATTCCCTCACTACTGTAGCCAAGATCTTTGTTAGTTTCTTATTACTTTTTTTTTTTTTTTATCTCTAATCGATTCTTTTTTTCTGTCTCTTTTTTCTTTTCTTAGTTTTTTTTTTTTCATCTGTTTCTCTTTTATTAAATATCTTATCTGCTTCTTTTACTAAGTCCCTTAGAGTGAAATCCCTGGAGACCCTCCAGGCATTGGAGCTTGCGCCTAATATCTAGGGCTGATCGACCAATGAAGGCCATGGCTACAGATGCTCGTTGTTCCGGTAAGCCTCCATGAGTCTTTCTAGAAAAACTGATGGGGACTCTGTGGGCCCCTGGAGGACCTCTCTTACCTTGGCCAAATTGGTGGGTCACCTTGCTGCTGCCGGGAGACCCACCATCTATCTGACGATAGATGGACAGATGCTCCCTACCTTGGGGGGGTGTTGGGGTCCCAGCTTGGGCGTCGCAGAGGGAAGCGATCGTCAGTGAGGTTTGGGAGCTGGGTAGGTCTGCCGTCAGGTCCTGGGACCTGTCGGCGGGCTTCTAATAAGATGTGGTCTCTTTTCTCAGTTGTGAAAAGCATTCCCAGGAGTTGTTGGCAACCGTCCCAGGTAGGCTGGTGGGAGAACATTAGGGACTCCACAAGGCCCATGAGCTGAGTGGGGTCTTCAGAGAAAGGAGAGTTGTTATTTTTCCAATTATATAAATCAGAGGAAGAAAAGGGCCAGTACTGGAGGTTTGGCATTTTCCCCCCTTGTTCGTCATTGACCATGGGTCCATATGGTCGGAGGGGAAGTGTAATTGCCACTCCTTCTTAAGGGCCCAAGGTGCGGCAGCTACGGGTGCCCTGAGCTGGCCCTGAATCAGATGGAGGACCTTCCGGAGAAGAAGGAGGGGTTAGGGAAGGAGATTGGGCAGGGGTCGGAGGGGGCGGAGGGACCCCTCCAGGAGAATTGTGAGGGCCTGCCGGGGGTGGGGTAAGGCAGGGGAGGATCAGCGTCCAAGAGGATGAGATTGCTTTGGGACTCAGGCAGAGGGGGAGCGGTAGGGGACAGAGGCTTGGCCGGGAGGATAGATGCCGCCTGAGGGGTCCTTGGAGACCATTGGGGGAACGAATAGGAAGGGTCTTACCCAAGGGGGTGGGCTTTCACAAAGATCCTGTCATACCAAAATATATGGAAGCTGATCAGGGTGCCCCTGATGGGAGGGGCGAAGGATGCAACTCTTGATGGCTCGAACTGTGGAGAGTTGAAAGGTACCTTCAGGCGGCCAACTCACTCCAAACGTGGGCCATTCGGCGGAACAGAGAGTTTGCCACTTATCCTTCTTAAGTAAAAGAGATAGGTTATGAGCCCTCTCTGGGACCTCGGACCAATGGGTCAAGGTCAGGGAGAGCGGCGATGAAGGTCCTTGTCCCATGTTCTGGGATTCCTGAGGAATCAAGAGAGGTTATTTCGGGGTCGGACAGGGAGAGAGACTGAAGGAGGGGAACAAAGAATCACAAATGTGGATCCACACAAAAACTAAATTTGTCCAGGGATAGTCCTGGGCAACAAACTAAGTCCAGACTAGTTTATGGTCTGAACTTAACCTGCGGGGCGTCCCCCGGGGAGGTGAATAACGACACCGAGACGTCCCTAAAGTGCCTTCACCTGACCAAATGAACGGAGCGCTCCTGGCACACAACAAAATAAAAATGAGTTTAGTGAGAGAGAGGTGGGGGGGAGATGCCGGCCGGACTTCCCTGTCTGTCTTTGATGACTCCCGGCCCACAGGAGCAGTGGATCCCGGATGAGCCCCCAAATGTTGGGTCTGCGTGTTGGGTCTGCACTGACTCAGATCTCCGTGGGCAGGGAGACATCAAGAGACAAGGGTGAGAGCTCAAAAGATTATTGAACCATGCATGGGGCTCCGAACCTAAGGCGGTTGCGAAGCCCCGAGCAGTCGTTATAGGCAGGTTTATAAAGGCAGAGACCACAGCTCGGGAGGGGGGCAAGCGAACTACAGAAGCTAATTGCATTGGTTAATAGGGGTTGACCTTTACATTGATTGGCTCGGTGTGGGGGGATTTTTCTGGCAGAACAACATATTTTGGTAATGCTTGGGTAATCTTGGGGGGACACCTTGTGGCCCTTCAGGGGTAAAAGGGAAACTTGAGCAAGCAGGTTACAGAAGCCAATAGCAAAGTGACCTTTGTCAGGATTGATTGAGGGCCACCTGGGGGAACAGGGTTTGAGGAAGCTGTAGTTTCTTGGAACCTTTGTAATTAATTATAACTTTCCCAGAACATTTAGCAAAGGGCTAAGATGGAGCTAGTCTTGCGTGGGGCTGGGTGTTGTCTTGGGACTTTTTATTTTTATCTCCACAGTATGGGCCTTGCAATGCATAACAGACATTTTTAGTGGAAGCCAAATGGCAGCCAGCAGATCTAGGATTTGAGCCACATTTTTAATCTTTTATCCATTAGAAGTGAGACCTCCCTCTTGATATATCATCCCATGCACATGAACAGTGGATCAGACTGGACCAGACTGGTGCAGACCGGACCAGACTGGTGCAGACGGCACCAAACCGGACCACACCGGACCACACCAGACCAGACCGGTGCAGACCGGACCAGACCTGACCAGACCGGACCACATCGGTGCAGAGCGGACCAGACCAGAACAGACCGGACCAGACCAAACCAGACCAGACTGGACCAGACCCGACCGGACCAGACCGGTGCAGACCAGACCAGACCAGTGCAGACCAAAACAGACTCTTTCCTGAAGAAGGGTGGTAGCTCCATGTTCATGATGTACCTTAAATCCACCACTTACTCTTCTTCTTTCTATAATTCTTCTAGCAATAGTTCAATGAGTACTTCTTCATTTCCTCTGTCTCTCTTCTGCCTGAGCCACAGACAGGGCAAGGGTATAACGTCCATGGACTAATGTGCAGGCCTGGACGCTGCAACATGCTGCAATTTTTGTTTCCAGAAAAATATATGTAGCTACTATATATACTTAATTCCTTATTCTAAATTGTGTGAAATAAATGGTAATATGTAAATGTACTTAAGAGACATTTATATGCCAAGCATTTTACCATCTTATTAGCATTATCATATTGCATTGCATGGTCTCCATTATTGAAAGAAAAGAAACCAAGGGTAAGAGGGAATTAAACATCTTCCCAAACAATTGGAATCCAAACATCTGGTCTACGGCTTTAGGAAGCCAGGATGTTTATTTCTACTCATATGGTACTGCTTTGTCATATTTTATTAATAGAGATCTAAAGTCTTCATTCATAAGTCTAGTATTCATGTGTCCTGCAAATAAATTGGTTTAAGGTTGATGAACGAGAAATCACCACAAAGAAAAATCATCACACACAAAGTGACATGAAGTCCTTGTCTCCTCGCACTGAGCTGAGTCTCCCCTGCATTCTGTGGAAATATTCATGTGTCTGACCAGGTGACCGTGTCTCAGGGCAAGGGGTCTTGTGCATTATACTGTAGGCTCCAAACAGGAATTCAGAAATATCATTTCTCTATTCTGAAAGACAGTATTCAATATTATATGTGACAGCATCATTATTTAATATTTCATTAACTATTATTTTTATGTTTGAAATTTAAACAAAAAACTCCCCAAAACGATAATGTTAGACCCCTGGGCTAAAATGTTAGCTGCTCAGGATCTAATCTAAAGTGTGTACCTGCAGAATTCAGACGAACATTGAATTCATGTTACATAAAATCATCTGCTGCTCTAGAATCCCTTGTGCGATGTTAGTGTAATAAAGTGGAAAGGTAGAATTTCTGTGGTTATTATGAAATTTCAGTTTTCTAATCCAGGCTATTTAACTTAAACCCTTGAGAGGACAAATTCTCAAAGAGTTCAATAAAATCTTGTATTGAATATACCACACTAAATAAACTTGTGCTGCAGATTTGTCTAGCAACTCAAATCCCTATATCTTATTGCTTTGAATCATAATTGCAGCAATAAATTTCACAGGACATGGGTTGGAGTGACAATGGAATAAGTCTTGTATTTACACAGCTTTGCGTTCCTAATGATCCTCACAAATATTCAACAAGGTAATTTCAGTGACCTCAAAGAATAATGCTAGGGAGGTAGCAAATGTAATAACCTTGATTTCAAACTGAGAAGTGAGGCAGGAACAGCTAGGCAGGAACCAACATCCGTCTCCTGAAGCTCGTTAGCCGTCTTTGCTCTCTGGCCACACTTGCTACTAAGGACGCTGCGCTCAGAGCAGTGGTAGCTCATTTTTAGTGTATTTAAACAGCGCATCTCACTGTTT
>PVKA01002722.1:94997-120601 GCA_004027165.1 Ctenomys sociabilis | reverse complement strand
AACTATGTTCCCAAGACCTACTTAATTCTTATAATAATTAAAATAATGATATACAAGATAAGTCCTGAGCTTTTCATTGTTTCAAAAACTATTTGATCTACTGAGTTTGTTAGTCACTGTGGGTAAGTTCCCATTAATCTTCATAAAATATTTCAAATCAGGGTTTTTTTGAGAAAGTTTATTTCCATGTAGCCAGGTTGGCCTTGATCTTGTCAGATTCTCCTGCTTGAGCCTCATGTGTACTAGGGTTACAGCATGTATTGCTATTGTTTAAATATCTTAAACTTGATATGAATATTTGCTTACTATCTGTAGCTTTAAATGCATTGTAGTACTCAAGAATGAAGAGTTTGCTTTGTAGCAATATAGCAAGGAAGAAATACAGCCATAATTTAAATATAAATTTTGAAAATATTATTGAATGTGATTACACTGAAACAAAGCCTACATTGATTTAATTTCATTTCATCTGTTAAAACAGTTTCTTGGAAAAACTTTGGTAAAATTTACTGTATGCCCCCTCACTGCAAAGGTGTCACTTATCCATGCAAAATGATAGAAAATCCCATAGGTTTTTCCTCCAACAGAATTAGGTGCAAGAATTTAAATGCCCTGCTACCACCACTTAAGTTCATATTTTAAGCCCTAAATGGACATTTATAATCTTGACCAACTGACTGAATTTCCTTTCAGTTTCTCTTTGATGAAAATTATATGAACTACCTTCATACACTTCAAATTCAATTGAATAAAATAACCTAATATCTTTTTCCAACTATTATTTAAAATTCCAACCAGACACAAATGTATCAGGATACAATTGGAAAGTAGAAAATCAGTACTTTTATTCTACTATTTTTTTCCTAAAATCAAACTTTTGAACCAAGTGATTAATATTTAAAATAGGAGAAGAACTGAGTCCTTGGAATTAAACTACATTTTGATTTAGGCATATCATTTGCATAGTGCTCTTGGCCTAACTCATCTTGAATCATTTCTCATGTATTTGAAAACTGGCTGAATGCGTAGTACCATCCTGTACATGTGAGAGTGTCTCGTTGCAAGAGAACTATATAATTTTCCTACTTCACTGACACAGTAAACGTGATCCTCAGAGAGGCTTCAAATTCTTGAGACATATGTTAATTTACAAAAGTGAGGAACATTGTAGGAGGAGTAGCATGGTGACACAAAGCTCTTACTAGCTCAGGCTCTAAGATGTGTCCCTTCTATATTGTGTTTATTCCTCACTCTCCATAATTATTTGCCATTCTAATGACCAGGATTGTGTGCCCAGTGCTGTGGTAGGCACTTGTTAGAGAAGTTAAGGCAACCCGTGTTGACAGTGAAAATTCTAGCAGGTCAGTGTAAGGAGCAGAACGAGGCCCACTCTGACAGTTGAAAAAGGGGGTGGACCACTACTGAAGAGGAAAAACACCTTGTAGCTGCTCTCTCCTCTCTTCTACCCTAGTGTGATCAGCAAGAATAAACATTGAAATATGAATATATAGGTTTTTGCTTACATTCACTTATAGAAACATAATAAAACACTAAAAAATTGAAATATCACTATGAATAAATGAAGAATGGGCAGGAGCAGAATTTTCTTTATAAACATTGTTTATATGCTTTCATCTTTTTAGTTAAGCAAATGAAAGTGTTCAAGGGATACTAATTACTAAGTAAAAATTAACAAAAAAATCTATATTGGGATCTTGATGAAAAAGCAACAGTGCTGGAAGTTACTCAAATATGAAATCAACTATTCCTATTATAATATACTTTATTTCATGCAATACAGGTATTCAGTCTCTCAGTAGCAGTTTTTTGGAAACAAAAACAGTTACCATTTATTGAAGACCATCTTAATGCCAACATACATAATAAAATTTCATTTAAGATACCCAGAATATTTCATATTTTTCATCATTTTTAGGTGAGGAAATCATGTAGAAAAGGATATACCAAAACCTCACTCCAACTTGCAGGAAACCCAACTGATATTCTCCAATGTGATAATCCTAGCAAAGAATTCCATAGAAACAGTGGCTTACTTCCCCTAGGAAAGACCCCAAAGGGATCTAGATTGTTTTCCCAAATTACCTATAAACAGCTTGTTTCCAATTCCTGAGTTCAAGCATACAGAATTATCTGTGCATTCTCCCATATACAAGGTTTTCCTTGTATTAAGAACATACCTCCTGGTATTCCAACACATATGTGAATGTGTGTGTGTGTGTGTGTGTGTGTGTGTGTACATGTGCGCACGTGAGCAGAGGAACCATGTGGGACAAAGACTTTCTCTGCTAGAACATGGAATGAAATATGAGGATGCAGCAAAGCGTCCTAGCCCCACCATGACTTCTCAGATTACAAGATGTGGTGGGTTGTGCCTTGTGTTGTTCTCTTGCTGTCTGTAGCCTCATGCTTTTCTACCTAATCCTCCCTTAACTGATGATGTGTAATGTTGTAGACTTTGTCGCAAACACATAAGTGGGAAAACTAGAAGTCAGATTGCATATAACTTGATACAACTCAATTTACACCAATCCAGTCTGAATAAGAGTCACTACTGGATTTAAAAGTCATCAGGTGTGAGCCTGTACCCAGGATCTCCAATTCTGAACTGATCAAAAGTGTTCAATGGGTTCTGCTTACTATCCATGTAAATTCCTAACCCTTCTATCTGAAAAACTAGGTCAGGTTAGTATTTAGTAAACTTTCAGTCACTAGTGTAAAACATTAACCGAGGTCACTGGAAGTCATATATAAGAGGTGTCTACCCTAATTCCATGTTTGTTATAATGATAGAAACAACTTAATGGAAACTTCTCAAATAAAAATTCTATCATTAATATTTTATTAAAGCTTATTGATATTTATCAGTATGACTTCAAAATCATTTCTTCCTTTTATGATGAAAAAAAACTCTCACTCAACTTCTTACAAATGATCTGGTAGGAACCAGTTGGTAAAACTGAAAATAAATCAATCTTGCATGAGATTTCAAATCCTATATTTTTTGTCTAAAACCTCCAGCTGTTATTTATATAAAAGATGAAGAAATCTTAAAATAGCTTTTACACAGTAAATTTATAATCAGTATGAGAGAAAAGTATCCAACAAAACTACACTATAACTTCCAAGATGCTTTTATCTGAACATTGCGATGTCATAAATGCTGAGTTTTGGCTGGCTGGACAATAGCCTGCAGATGTTCCCAGCTACATACTGAGGTGGCAGTGTTTTAATGAAAATTTTGAGTACAGTAGTTAAATTGAGTTCCAGAAGAAGTTAAACTTAATGAATAGATTTCTAAAAAAGACAATAATTATTTGTGATATACATACAGCATTTTACTTGGAAGTAAAAGAGCAATGATAAATGTCTTCAAAGTTTTAAAATAATGTGGTATAGAGGCAGGCTAAAGTTCTAGTTTATTCTAGAGAAGATTTTGTTTTCTCTGGCTAAGCACTATAGTCATCTAAGGGGCTTGTAAATGGTGCCATAACTCAGTCGACCTATACAGCATTACAGCCAGTAGCTCTTAATATTTGGAAAATGATCTAAAGAAAAGGTAGTGGAACAATAGTTCACAATAAACTGTGAGACCCATGTCACTCATCCCAAGACTGAAATAAAATTTAACAATGATTCTGAATACCTAATGAAGGCACAGGAATAATCATAAATACAGTATTACCCTTCATAGTCTTCATCAACAAAAAAATGTACATATTTAAACTATATTTATATGGAAATTTTAATGCAAGTAATACTGTCAGAATAGTTACACTACTTTGATCAATGGCAATTGTAAGATCCAAAGAACAAAGGAGAAAGCCCAAGTATATTTAAATAAATTTCAAACATCATAAGATAGTTCATTAGGGATAATATATTTAAAAATATATGAGAGAAATGCAATCACTCAATTATCCTGAAGTCTATCTCAAGAAGCAGGGTGTGCTCTACTAATGAAAATATTCAAAATAAGTGGGACCTCGTATCAGATATGTAAGAGTTTTCTATATCGAATTGGAAAATTAAACTGGACAGCAGTATTTTTTTTTTATTTTTAGGGAAGGATCTATAGGGTGTTCAGGGTCTCACTACTAGATCAGACTCATAGTGACAGCCTGTTTACAGCCTCTACATCACCTGTCATTAGCTGAGAAGTGTGAGACGAAAGCTTGAAAAGCTGGATGCCTTTAATTTCTTCCTATATAAACTAAGGGAATGAACATTTATTCCCTTATTTATTTTATTTGTAAGATACAATGATTTGTAATCTTTAAATAGATATCTAAACTGAGATTAAAAGTGATCCTTTTATTGCTTCCAAAGCAAATCTATTTAAAATTGTTTTAATACTTTTTAAATCTACTATAATTCTCCATTGTCCTTACAGGAGAGCGTATACTATGGGAAATCCACCATCAATCACTTCATGATAGGACTCCTATTTTTTTTTCATATCCCATTTTTCTACTGCATTAAGTTTCAGACAATTTGAAATACTAAAAGTTTCTCAGATACCAAAGTTCTCATCTCTAGATTTACTCTCAATCAACTTTAAAGAGGCCAAACTCAATTTCTATGAAGAATGCAACAATTTAGAGTGGCAAAATAAAAAGACCTGAATTGCAGCCCTTATTATAGACAAGAATTGCATTGTTCTCATAGGCAGATACTAGATCTTTCCCTTCAAGAACAAATTCTATGTATGCCAGTAAAATATAGTCTATTGCTCATGAATATAGGGAGACCTGTGACGCAAGTATAGGTAGAGTAAGGGGTAACAATGAGTACTCACGATTGAAGCAGGAATCACAGATCTTGAATTCCATTGGAATAATAGGTATAACAATGGGAATAATAATACCTAAAATATACACATATATTATATAAATAGAATACCTATAATATAAAGGTATAACAGTTATAATGCTATGGATAAAGAAGAGATATATTCTTTCAGAATATTCATATTTGAGACACAGTGAAGTTCTCAGTTACCAAATGAAGACTTCAGTTATACCAGTTCCAAGTAATAATTTTTACTATTTAAATTACTTTCTAAAACTTTCTGGAATAAGTATTATTTTGGGGGGAAAATAGGCCACAGAGACACAAGCTTGTGTTTTTAAGATGGAATATGATCTAAAGAAACTAATATTTTCTAAAAAGAAGGCTTTTAAAGGCTTACTAAATGCTACCACATTGAAGAAAAATATGCTGTTGTTAAATATTTAAACTAATACTGTCCTCTTATTAGAGGGACAGGAACTGAAAGTTAAACAATTTACCACATAATCAGCAAAGAGAAAAACAGAATATAAATTTATGCACTCTTCACATAAATCCTGTACACTTAATAATGCACACTTCACGTCTGGAACAACTTAACCACTCTGCATGCTCCCCCACAAACATTTTAAAAATATCTTTCCAGGCAGACTCATTGCCCTAATAGGAGAAACCTCAGCAGCAATGGAAACATTATTGTTTATAAAGAACATAGTCCAATGTGTGTGTGTGTGTGTGTGTGTGTGTGTGTGTGTACATATACGTATGTGTGTGTGTATGTGTAAGTTGGAAAACAGGAGGGCCTAGACATTGTTCCTTTCCAATTCATGATTCCTCATCTAACACACTAGATTGTCAGGGTCTCTACAGAAGGGAAAATAAAGTAGAATTGGATGTATGTGTTTTTATTCAGAGGTTAACATGCACCCATTTTCTTTA
The DNA here is from genome assembly GCA_004027165.1 of Ctenomys sociabilis. NCBI lineage: Eukaryota > Metazoa > Chordata > Mammalia > Rodentia > Ctenomyidae > Ctenomys > Ctenomys sociabilis. The sequence continues at coordinate 114,853 of PVKA01002722.1, read as the reverse complement.
ACTTGACACTGGTCTTACATCTCTGTATAAGCATTTGATGATGCACGTAGCTGAGAGCTCAGAAAAAGTAGGTGATGCGGAGCTCTGTCACAACAAAACAGGGGTTACATAGCAAACTCAAAACCTAGAAAAGTGACACCCTCTCAGCATTCGTATTCACTCAGAATCGCTCTTTTTATGAAAAATCCATTTCATGCTTGTCTACTTTGGTAAATCACAAAATTGAGTTTAAAATTGGTTAAAAATGAGAATGATCACAAGAAAACTAGAAAGCATTTGATGTTGATAATCAGAGGCTGGCATTTGCCCAGATGCTAACATAATCTAATTCTATTTCGTGATCATAATCTGAGCTATTTCTCTTCTTGGATAATGAGTGTTCATTTGTTCCAAACTGTTCTTGTCCTGACAAATAACAAAATACAGGAGGAGTTTTTTTCAAATATATAAAAATTCATGAAATATACTATTTTAAAATATACTTTAATACTTGATCCAAATTAGGATATATGTCACAAAATAAAGAAAAAAACAAAAAAACAAACCTTTCACACATACTGTAAAACACAGAATCCCAGTGCCTTAGGAAATGACAAGATTTACCGAAAGGGTTGCCTTTATACCCCACAGAACAAATGGAGTGATTTGAAAAGGAAATGAATATAAAGTTTATTGAGTTTCATAAAAGTTAAGTTGTGATAAAATTCTCATTCAAAAGAATTTACATTCATATACAGCAACATGAGAAAAAGTATCTTACTGTTTATGATTACTATATTGTAATAAATGAGTCATCAAACATTTTCTTATTCATAATACTTCATAGTCATACATAATAGCATCATTAGAAAGATTATTGTGATGTACTAATTGTAAATAACTCTTTAAATGTAACCTGGAAAATGTGGTTTTGTTAAATTGTCAGAAATGAAAGAAAAGAACCCAAACAGAAAATGGTGATTCACAAAGAAATGTAGAGAAAATTCCAAACCTGGAGAGAGACTATATGCCCTATGCAGAGATCAAAGACAGTAAAAAGAATTATACTAGGAGATATATCATTGGTTTGCCTTAGATTATTTTTCTCCAATATAGTAGCATAGAAATTAAATTTGAGTTTTGGCCATATTTAAAATTTTTCCAAACAGAATGAGAATATATTTAAGAATATATACTAGAATGAAAGAACATTGATACGTTTATTAAATAAAATAGGTGTTTCTGCTATTTCAAATACTGTCAGTGTGACCTCTGAGAAGTTATTGCATCTCTCAGCAACTTAGTCTACCTGTCTCTGAAATTGGGAGTATCACTAACATAAAGAAGTACTGAGAGTCTTACTAAAGTAGCACACCATACGGCACTTATAAAATCCTTAGTCACGTATTTTGATCTTAATAAATCTGCTGTTGGGTGCATTATTATTTTTATGAGCTATGATTTCCTGAAACATTACTACATTAATTGTTCTATCTCTATTTTTTTTCTTTAATGTATTAGGCATAGTGTCTCACTGTGCAGCTAGGACCCATAGCGATCGTCCTGTTTTCAGCCTCCTCAGCACTGGGATGACAGGCATGCACCAGCACACCTGGATTTGGTCACAGGCTCAGAGCTCCAGAGGGTGCGGCTGGCCTAGCATGTGATACCAGGGTTGGAAACCCAGACCCTAAGCTTGTCTAAGCAGGCACTTAGTCTGCTGAGCTGTCTCTCAGGCGCTTGTCTCTACGTTTTTTGCTCAATATTTTCCCACATAGTGCAAAAGCATAAAGCTGCTTTATCTGATACTTGCTGAAGACAAAAGATGAGGAATAAAGATAATGTCATCAGGGAGACCTCTGCAGGTTGCTTTCCTTTTAGTCTTAACTCGGCACTAGCATGATACAAAGAAGGTCATACATGACAGGAATATATTTTTAAACTGTTGAAAAGCTATAAATGGGAGAAATATAACTGAAATAGTTGCACAAGTCTCAAAATTCTGAGTCTAAAAAGTAAAATATAACTCTAGCTATTATCTCCAGGGTTGTATAAATAGTAATAGATGCTCAACGGGCAGAGAAGACCTAGCGTGTTATCACTGGATGGTTCCTTGGAGTATTAATGGGAAACAAGCTAAATGTAAATTTATATTGAAACATAAGTGCTAGAATGATTTGAAATGCTAAAGTCATAGTAATGGCAAAGTATTTTTTTTCTTTGAAAGGGATCTGTGATTATGTGATTCTATTTGGGTAACTTTGTCTTCTGAAAGAAATATTGTCTAGACAGAAATCTCAACAAGATTTCTTTAGTACGGGAAGGGAGAGTGAATTGGTAGAAAGCACAGTCCCAGAGGAGCAATTTTTTTATAGGGAGAGCAGCAGGAACCACCACTTTTGCTGAAGGAGAAAACAGAGGAACGTGAGAATCAACAACGTTGTTTAGGAAAAAGTAAACTGAAGATGAGTTACCAAAAGCAGCTACCATGTCAATTCTAAAACTTTATAGTTTCTCAAAGAAAGAAATACAAGTTCATCCACTGAATTTCTTTATAATTTAGTGGATATATCTCGAAAATACATGCACATAAAAAAGAAAATTACCAAAAAATAATGTATGTGTCTTCTTAGAAGGAAATCCTTCTACAAAAGAAGAAAACAAGAAAATCATGTGTGTCCTCATAACCTATTTTATAACAGTCTCTATCTTATAAAATGTCAATATTATGCTTCTGGGTTAAGATGACAGGAAAGAAAAATAGTCATTTATTTTCTCAAACCCCTTACCCAAGTATTATAATTTCATATCTTATTTCCATGAAATGTATCATTCTATAGATGTCACCAGACTAAAAATTAGCTTGCACTGTTTTTTTGCTTATTTCAATCTGTTTGAATGTTTCCTCGCCCCAACGCAAGTTGCTAAACAGGGCCTAATATTCTGACTTTAATTACTTCCCTGCCACTAATCTGCTGTTGGCTTCCAATTACCTGAGCATACAGTAAAAAAAAAAAATACTCAGAGATGCTGAAGTTTTGATCCCATGTGTTAGGCCAAATATTTTTACATGTCTTGTAATATGAAAATTCACTAGATTTGTAGATAAATTTTTATCTTTCTTACATACAGAATAAAATGATCTATATCCAATTGAATATTTAAAGAAACTATCTTGGGCATTCTGCTTTTAAAATCCATTTTCTAAACACTGCCGTATCTTCGTATTTGCATTGTATTTGTTATATTCGTGGCACTTGGATGATCAATGTATTTAATAATAAGAAGCAATTCCTACAAAGTTATTACAGCAGGCCTTTGGTTGCTCTGCATGCTACCTATTCATCAGTTTCAATCAAATTTAACTTACTGCAAACCTTACTGCTTTAAATCCCAGGAATAATTACCTGATTATTATGATTATTATTATTATTACTATCATATATGATAGTAACTAGGAAATCAGATTTTTCTCTTTTTTTGTTTGTTTGTTTTGGTGGAACTGGGGATTGAACTCAGGCCCTCGTGCTTGCCAGGGAAGTGTTTATTCCACTGAGCCCTCTCCCCGGCCCGCTAGATTTTTCTACCCTTTAATCTTTTCTATCTTTTAATATAGATTTTATCTGATCTTTGTCTCATGAATGAAAGTAACCTTCTAAGTATCTTTCATAACTTAATGTGCTTGATATGTAACTGGCTTCAGAATACTACTTGATTATATTCAAGAGGAAAAAGAATACAGCAAGTTGAGTTTCCCAATCAGATGGTCATTAACTCTCAATGCTTTATTAATTTGTTCTGAAATCACCATTTAAATAACCCTTTCAGTGGACAGGCCATTACTGTAAAAACATCTTTAGAACCTCTGGAATATTTTCCACTAACTAGCATCAGTGCTTCACTCCAGATATAAAATGGAAGTTGCTCAAATATCTGCCCAATATTTCAATATTTTGAGGACTTCAACATTAAAATGAGAAGAAAACTGTGTTTCTACATAATAGAAAGTTGTTAAGGCTTTACGTTCTCCAAAATGACTGTGGGAACCGATAGTTCTGAATTCGTTTTTGCATCTATTTTAAGCACTATAATTTCTAGAAATTCAGAACAAAATGATGCAAAGTTAACAGGTCATACAAAATGTATCATTAAATTTAAGGGTTTTATATTAAAAGAACAAGAAAAACAATATCTCTGGGTAGGTATATTCAGAAGGTTTTAGGAGGCATTAGTTATTTGACTTCCAAAATTGTGCAAAGGAAGAGGTATACATGGCCCAAGTACATGGTTAAATAAAATCCCTTCCTGTACGTTCTCTGATTACCAATATAGGCCTTCTTGGCATGTAGTTGAATACACATAAAGGATTTCTTAGTTTTAAACTAACATAACATAAATTTGATGGAAAATATCAGAAATGAATTGCTACAGATTCACCCTGGCTATTAGAAAGATAGAAGAGATAACACCGTAAGACTTAAGTAGACAGAATTTTATAGCTAAGTCATGATTTCTTAGAAACAGAAAAACCTCTTTTAGGGTTAAGTTTTCATTTATTTTATTCATTCATTCATTTACTTGCAGTGCTAGGGATTAATAGAACACAATCTTGCAGATCCCTGAAAAATGCTCTAAAATACAGGTTACACTGTATTTTTAGCTATTTGCTTGACTCCAACATTATGAATGTAGATAGTTCCTTATAGCTTTATTTCACTGATGGAAAATAATCCTTCCCAAACTGGATTCATGTTTACTAGCTCTTTAAGAAACATATAGGAATGGCATGTCTGTCCTTACCTGTCTAAATTTTCTATATGTTCACCTGGATCTAATTTTCTGTTATGATTATAGGTGTTCCACCAAAGCTTCAAGTAGTCTTGGGGCACTTCTGGACTTTGTGATTGATTATTGTGGGTGTAGATGTTAAACCTGCTCTGGGGCATGTAATTTGCATTACAATGTGAGCAGGGGAAAGAGGCTAGCTAGCTGCCAGAGCTGCACCCCCTTCCTTCCCTCCTTTTGTTTTTACTGCTGCTATGCAAGGTTACAATCTGTCCTGTGCCACTCTTCCCTGGAGCCAGCTGAGTATGACCTGAAACCTCCAGTAACTGTGAGCTAGATAAGCCTTTTTCTTTCATCATTTTGGGTGTCAGGTATTTGTTCCAGCAACAAGAGAAGAGCAACAGACATTCCCAAATTCCTTTCTTCTCTTGTTGTACAGAAAAGTTTCACTTATCTACTTTTATATAAAAAAAAACATAACATACCAAGTAGTCAAGCATCATGAATTGAAACATCCAATTCATTGGGCTTTTATATTTCTTATTAGCTCAAGATTAGTAGCTATAACTAGTGAATAAATGTTGGTTCTTGACTCTGATTGCTTATATGAAACAGACTAGCCTAATGTGAGCACCAAAATCCTATCTTTTTCCTAGGGAATTCAAGTCCCCAGTGAAAGAACACCATGATATAAACATGCTGCTGTACTCAGGATTTACAAGAGAAAACATTTACTACATGATGTGTAACTTATAAGATTATTTTATAATGTTCAAAGAGTCAAATGTAAAAGTGTACAGGAGATCTTCCCACAAACAAGAGACCCAAAGAATTCAGCTGAGGGCTTGGATCCCAAGCAAGGTGTTCCACAAATGCAACTGGAGGCCTAGAGCCCATGACATGTGCACATCTCATTCAAGTCTATATCAAGTGTCTTCTGCACTGGGAAAGTCCCAAAGTCAGTGGCGGAAACCAAACGTCTGCACCAGCAGAGTGAAAGACCTGGGAAAGTATGCAGAAGGGTTGGCACTGCAGCTAAAAAGCAAAGCACAGAGTAATGACCAGCACTCTCCCAGAGAGAGCTGCAGCCATCCTCAGTGACAGTGAGGACCCAAGCTCTTCTGATGATAACAGCCAAGTTCATATCAGGAAGACCAGTTTGATAAGCTTCTCCAGGAGAGTCAGCAGCACACCCTTTTGTCCTCCATTTTTCTTTTCATGCTGTTGGCAACAATCCTCAGGTGGGCTTCCACACCCATCACTAAAATGATTCAGTTCAGCTGAGTATTACTAGTTGCCCAGTTAATCCACCACACATGCTATTGTTAATTTTCTGACTGTAAATTTCTCAATGAAAGCTTTTTGCTCCAATTAAGATTTTACCTAGATCTTGATTCCTGATCTGCTCTTCTAATGAAATGTCTGCAGGTTCAAGTCAATTATAATTTGATGTCTGTTTCTTTCAGTTCCAGTTCTCTTCTTGAACTGATCTCAGACCGTCTTTCATATCCTATTTTGTTACATGTGAGTAGTATTCAAAGATCTAATACTTTTTTCTTGTCTTTATATGACAAAATATTTTCTTTTTTTTTTTGGAACTGGGGATTGAACTCAGACCCTTGCACTTGCCAGAGAAATGCTTATTCCACTGAGCCATCTCCCCAGGGCCCCTAAGGAAATATTTTCTTAAATGGCATAAAAATGGATAAATAGGGCCAGCCAAATAGCTCAGAGAATTAAAGTGCTTGCAGGCAGGCACTGGAGCTAGGGATTGGATCCTCAGGGCTTCCAGGCAGGGGCCCTGCCCCCAGGGCATGCTGAGACAGCAATTGAGACTGGGCATGGTGGCCCATGCCTATAATCCCAGCTCTTAGGAGGCTGTAAACAGGAGGATTACTGTAAATCCAATCTAGTAGTGAGACCCTGAACACCTTGTGGACCCTTGCCTAAAATACTAAATAAATAAATAAATGGATAAATGAATAAATTGAAAAATATTAAATGGAATGCATTAATAACATTTCCTGTGGATTTAACTATTTAACTACAAAATGGAACTACAGGGTACAAAAGTATTTCTAACTTAAATTAGTATAATTGTGCTCACTGTCACAAACATAAACAACTATAATCAAGTAAAATACAAACAATAAAGTATGACAAATTAGATTAAATAGGCAAAGCATATGGTCAGAAAAGATTTCTATCATGTCAATAAATGTATAATGATTAACTCTAGCATATTTATAATCAAAAATACAAGTAAAAAGCCACAATGAAATAGTTTTAGAGACAAAAATAGTATAAATTAAAATGACTTCTATGAGATACACATTTGTAGCCTTTATCTTCCCTCTTTGGTAAATATTCACCTGGTGAAATTCTAACTGCCAGGGTGACTCTACTAGGAGACATTGACTTGCAGGTGGTTTGGGGTGCAGATTGTAAAAATGAGGTTCTCATGAATGGTATTATTGCCTTGGTAAAAGGGGTCAAAGGAGGACTTTTCTCCCTTTTTACCTTCTGGGGCTACTGCATGAAGGAAACAGGAAACATGTAAAAATCTGCCAATGACTTGCTTTGCTCCTTCTTAGCCGCAAAACTCTAAGAAATAGATTTTTGCTGCTTATCAGCCACCTTTTGCATGGAATTTTGGCAAAACACTCACTAAAAAGTTTATAGACAATTGGAATTTTCATACATAGCCAGTGAAAGTGTTCATTGTCACAAACATTTGGAAGTCTTTCACATTATTAAACAATGTAGCCTATAGATTAAATTTCAAATAAAATAAGTTTGTATGCATATGTGAAATAAAAGATATGTAAACACATTTAATAACCAATCTGAAACAATGATAATGTCTATCAATAAAAAATGTTCAAATTCATTTTGACATAATCAGATACTAATATGCCATAATCAATAAAATTAAACTACACATACATACAAAATTATCACAAATAATTTAAAACTCAGAAACTAGATATAAAAGGATATCTGGTGATAATTATGTAAGATGATACATCTATTAATCAGCTAGATATAAGCCTTCAGTATACACATATATATGACATTTTATGTGCCAAGTAAGAGTAAGCGAAAGTATACCTCACATAATTCCACATATATAATAGTGAAAAAGAAATTAATCCTGTTCAAAGCTGTCAACATAGATTTTTCTTGTAAGGAAAGCACAGAAAGGAAAGATTGAGTAGAGGCACAGTAAGAGCTTCTGTCACACTGCTAAAAGCCAGAAGAAGTGACATACGTAGATACATTTTGAGGTAATTCCACACACAGATGCTAGTGAATTCTCTATTTTTGGAAGGCCTTTACTGAAAATACAAGTATAATAATTCTTATTGAGATAAAGTGTTCTTTTTTATGGACCTAGATAAGAAAAAGTGTCTTAAATTCATTTTTATCCTCATGTATGGATAGTTTAAAAGATCACCTTCCATGCTGTCATTTTGAAGCTGGAAGTACTTCCGAATGTGGGAAGTATCTGCATTGTGATAGCAATACACACATTGAAAACAAGTGAAATCCTTCATACCATGTGGCTTTCATCCTGCAAAATGTGAACTCTTAAAGGGTGAGAGTCATTAATAATTCGCTTTAATAAGCCAGGCTCTTAGTTCATTCCTTGCCACCTTTCATGTGCATAGGAATTCACTGTATGTTTGCTGAATTGCAATCATAAAATCATGTGGCTTCTCGCCTTACCACCCGCCATTTGTAGATTTCACTTCTCTTATAGTCAGGGTATTTCACATTAAGAATTGAAGCTAATTACTCCATTTGTTCTTTCACAGATCTCATTGGAATGCTTAATTTAAGAAAACATTTCTCTTAAACTGTTTTAATGTTTTTGAAATGATAGCTTAATTTATAATCAAACTCAACTTTTAGGCAAGATTTAAATGTTTAATCTCTGCCTTTGGTCATATGGAACTTAAATCTAAGGAATCTCCTCCAACATAAAACCAAGTGTCCATCTGTCCTAATAACATATATAACTAATTGATTGACTCCTTTTGTTCTCAAAATACTTTTAAAATATATGATATTTCTGATGTTAATTAAAAACAAAATTGTGACCATGGGGTTCCTGCAAAACTACTAGCAAACCTTCCTATATATTGTCAGCAGTAATAATACTGTTCTTGCTGCAGGGGTTGTCCATCTGATTCTCATTGGACCACGGTATAGCTGATCACCAAGCTTGCAATATTGCTTCTTCTCTCCATAAAACAATTGTGGATTCAGTCTTGGAAGTCAGTTTCAACATTCTGTATTTCTACTCAAATATTCTTGAGTTTAGACTACTTTATGTGCATAGGAATACTGAAGAAAACCAGCGACACAATGTATGTCGACCTTGCAGAAGCTGGAGGTGATGAACTTTCTTTCCCAAATTGGAAGAATCATTGTCTCCATCAAGACCACTTATTGGCAACCAGGAAAAGCCTGTTTTCAACAGAAAACATTGATCAATGCTCAATAACTAACACCTGGTAAGTAATTACTGCACTCCAAGGCCTCTTCTAAGTACCTTTAGTATTCAACTGCAGCAACTGACAGTATATTTTGAACAAAAATTATGTCTTTAATGATGGTGAATAATGTAGAGTGTATATCAATATACCTCAGTTAGCTATAATTTCCATCTTTTGTCATCTGCTAAAATTCTCACATTCACCACAGTTCTATAAATCAATTTAAGCTGACCTGGATTCCGGGGTAGAAAAGGAATATCCTTTTCTTTCCTGCACAATCTACTGAAGTCAGTTTAGAATTTACTTGGCAGTTATCTGAGACCAAAGAAAGCCTGATCTTCCCCAGAAATTAATTCTTTCCACCCTGGCAACTATATCTCTTTCCTACTTGGTAAGTGATGTGGTATGAAGGGAAGGCATGATTAGATTCAAATCTTGTGTTCTGCCTTCAGGAATGGTTGAAAATAGTAGTAATCTGTGAAGTGGAATAGAAAGTATAGTTCCTCAGCCAAAGAAGTCCATCAAACTTTGAGGGCATAGACCACTTTTTAAATTAATTTTATTGAGACAAATAGCAATGAGACAGTCTGAAAACCAGTTAGTAGGACACTTACAATAATTAATACATTGCACGTTGTTCTCCCCATAGTAATTATTCATAGAACAAGATGCAGACATCATATCCTGTCCAAACACTATTAGCACAAATTTTTCTTCTCATTGAGTTAAGAAAAAGTAGGTGTATACAGATACAAAATGGTCTTCATTTGTATCCCCCTTTTTACTAGGCATAGAGCACTTTAGCCAAGCCCTACCCTATTCTATTCCCTGCTCTCCATCCTCAAACTGCAGTAAAGGAGCATTTCTTGTGAAGATCGGATATTTCCCTTATAACAAAGAGAGATGTGTATAAAAATGTGACTAAATGAAATCGTTCACATCTGACAAAATCAGATGTGTTTGAGTGCAGATTTTTGCCCTAGTCTTAATCATTTCTGTGAGAGAACAAGTCTATTTTCTAAGGTTTATCCATCAAAAAAAGCTCTCCTCACAGCTTACTGGGTCTCCTTAAAGAATAATAAGTTCGTATTCACTCACTCCGGCACATCACAGGATTCTGTTACCCCTCAGCATTTTTAATGCCTACCTTCTAAAGACTTCTAAACTGTTTCTTTCTCTCCTTCCTTTAGTAGTGTAGCCCTAGGACCCAAATCACAAGAAGTCATGGAAAACTCATTTGGAGCCACTTTGTGTGCACTTCCCAACTGCAGATCTAAATGAAAATCACCCACATCTATCCCAACAGGATTTGCTAACTTTATGCTTTCTCAAGCACTTTTTCTATAAGTACCCTGTTGCCATAACCAAAATGAATGCACACTGTGTTTAAAGTTCCATATAATGCCTCAAGAGAGAAGCCTTTTATTGGCCTCTTAGGAAAAGAAATGAGACCTGTATTTTAGTTCATTAATGCTACTATAACACAATACCTGAACGTGCATAATAAATACAAAGAAGAAATTCATTACCTCCCTTTTGTGGAGGCTGGGAAATTCCAATGTAAAGCACTGCTGTCAGTAGGAAATTTCTTCCTGTGTACTCACAAGGCCTAAAGGGGCTGAACTGGCCTTTTTATGATGTCATTAATGCTAATTATGTCTTAATCACTCTCAAAGTTCCTAAATAAAAATAACTGTTATAATGACACAGTTGAAAAGTGAGTTTTTCTTTATTCTTCATGCGATCAATGCCCCTTTTGTCATTTATTTATATCACTAAGGGAAGACTGTTCTTGATTTTCTCCCTTTTGGGAAATTTCTTTACTCACAGAAGTCATCTCTAGGAAGCTGTGAAAATATTTAAGGAGCCATGAGTAAGGGACTAGATAGTAATTTACAGTCTGTCTTATGAGCCTCACCACATGTGTATTCACCTAAAAATTGTCCTTACTATTTTTCCTCTATCATCTTTCACTGATTGTTTTCATCAGTACAGTATATGACGGCATGAAGGGGTTAATGTTATTGCTATTTTTCTTATTTTCTTTAAGTTTTGTTCTAAATTGGTATTAATAACTCTCCAAAATTTCAAAACTACAAAAAATATTTAGTACTGCTGTATGAACCCAAGGAATCAAATCAGATGGAGAATTGATTTTTCTATGGATTTTGATTTTAGCTACTATTGAGGTTTTATGTTTTAGTTTTATCCTGTTGGATAAAAACAGAGCAGCTATTTTTTCTGACTATCTTTGTTTAAAAAGTGAAGATTTATGTTCAATAAAAACAGACTTACTATTACTAAGAAAGGAAAAATGTCTCTCACTGATCAGGAATAGGTAAAATCAGAAGAAAGATCTACAAAAATCTTATGAACTTATGTGGATTGCAAAGTTTAGACAGCTGATCATAGTAATTTGAAGAGCAATAACATAGCCTACCATTATTAGGTCAATTTTACATATTAGCCATAAGTCATTCATTTAAGTGATCATTTATTGCATACATGGACATGTCAAATGTTAAGCTCCAGGTTAACACATATTTGCTACATGCATACATCAGTTAGCAATGAAAATCAATTTTAACTTCAGAAATGTCTTAAAAAGATGTAAATAAGATTTTAGTTTTTACATTATACCAATGCTTCGATAATTGTAGATGAAGTGATCCAAAATTATTTATGCTTTTTAAAATTTGATCAGTCTAAAATATGTACCATCATCAATTTTAGTAAATTCTAAATTAACAGAAGTAAAGAATGGGCCAGGGAGATGGTTCAGTAGATTAAGCACTTCCCTGGCAAGCACAAAGACCTGAGTTCAATCCCTGATTCTGTGAGAAAAAATAATAATAATAAAAAAAGTAAAGGAGCACATCCTCAAAAACAAGTGTATTGATTTTTATACAACAAGGTATTAGGAAGACCACTCCTCTCATCCCTTCAAAAAAAATTGTGTGGTTTTTAAAATATTAGGTTATTTCACTCAATCATTTTTTGCATTTTTATTACCTTACACTATCTTATAGAGATTTTTTTAAACTTAGTTTCAGCATTATCACATCATATACATACAACTACACAGCCTGGGTAGCTTATGAGGTGAGGGCTTTGAGGCAGGCTAATCAATTATAAAACAGTTTCAGGGAGTAACAACAAGGGACCTGGGCAAAGAAGGAAGGAAAAGATGATGCAAAAATGCCCCATTGAGAGTTGACTGTCTGTGAACAACTAGGGTATTTGATCCAAACAGAGCCTGCATAGGACCCTGCAGAAAGTGTTCCTGACTCATCTGTCATGGCTTGCCCTTTGATGCTAGGCTGGCTCATTAGACAATAGTTCTCTGAATTTCAGGTCTACACATATGGATCTAAGGGTTCTTCGTCAGAGTCAAAGAAGTCTCTAGGAAGAAAATACAGAGTTCCACAATATTTGAAGCAAAGAGCTTAGAGCTAAGAGATCAAAGCTTACAGAGACCCCACTGGCTCGTTCAGTGGCCAGGCTGAGAGAGTATTCATCTCTACCAAAAAGGCTATGAATCCAAAAACATAGCTATGAATATTTGATAAAGATTGATATTTATACCATCACAGAGAAAATTCTTGCTATGTGCATTAAACAAGAAAATATGTGTTCCCTCTGGAACTTATTTCAAATATTCATCTAGCTTATTGTAAGTACAACGATGCTTTACCTTTTATACATTTATTATATTCCTTTTTTCTATAAAATGTTAAATTATATTTTCTGTCACAATGGAAGAACACATACACAGGTCTTCTGTGCCTTCTCTCTGTTCACGTGCTTAATGCAGTATCACCACTTTATTGATCGTAGTAAACAGAAACATGGACAAAGAATCTGATGCATTGGTCTAAATTTTCATTCAGAAATATGGATTCTTTTTTCTTGAATTAATCAGAGTTTTAATGAACAATTTCTTCTGGATGTATAGCCAATGTGAAGAAGGAATTAATAGAATATAATCAAACAACAAAATACAAATGGAACATCAAATTTTTGTTAAAATTACCAATAATGTTTAACTCTTTGATTTCTCCTGCATTATATGAAATTTGTCTAACAGTTGTGCCAGGATTTATGGATATTTTTGTCAATTACAGAAAGAAGCTTTAAAGATAAGCCAAAGAAAATACATATAAATTATGCTTTATTGCATTCAGTTAAAAATACAGTAAGTATATAAATGGCATAAATGATAGTTTGTAAATTACTAAGAAACAGAAAAACTCTTGGCCTATCCAAGTAGTTAGTATATTCTGTTCCTGATATTTGAAGGAACTGATTCATCCAGGGAACATTTACATGCAGACTATAACAAGTAAGCAAAGCTCTGTCACTCCTTTGATTAACGGAATTGATTTGACTTTAGGAAGAGTGACTTTAATTAGCTGTGCAAATGCCATTAATTCCAATTAATCTTCTCACACTGTCAAGACAAAATTCCTGGGAGAAGATAAATTGCAGCAAATCAATATAGCTCTTGTTTTTACCAGGAACAGGTGCTCGAGGAAAGAGGAATGTCATTAATGGGTGTCTATATCAAGAAGTATTTAAACAAGACAGTAATTCAATGTGGATAGCTTCTAGATGATTTCTTATATTCTATTTATATATCTCTAATTGGTTTCAATTGAATAGGAAGTGTTTGCAATAGCAATTATGAAAATTATTATTATAATATAGAGACCTACAAATTAAATTCATCATTATTTTAGAAAAATACAAAGATTAAGAAATATGTTGATATGTGTCATAATTTCCATGTGTTATTCAGTTCACATGCAAAGAAAACTCTTCTTGTTAATATTGGATAATGATCAGTAGATACTAAATAATACTAACGTCACAAGAAAACTCCTTAGAGTACAAGTTAAATATTTTTATATGTTAAATTGAAAGATACTCAATGTCAATAAGGACAATCTTGTCATGTATTCTGAACTCTGTTTTCAATTCTCATATTTATTAGTGCTTTTTTTCCAGTACCTAGGATTGAATCCATAACTCCACACTTGCCAGTAGTGTGTTATTTTTGAAAAGCACATAGTATACCCATAATCAAAGCAATAATCGCTGGAATGTAGCTCATCAGTTCTAAAAGCTAAATACTGGTTTTGCTTGTATGGTAGAGAAACACAGTCTCATGAAGTTTACTTAAGCACCTTTGATTTCCCCTTTTTTCAGAAAACTTGACTGCAATGAGCCCCGAGTGAAGATTTCACATCATTATGCCAACACATACACACTATTACTTGTAGCTGTAAAAATGAGGGCTCAAGAGTCCCGTTCAGGATTAGAGAATTAAATGATGGAAGAGCAGGGAAGAAATCTTTGGCTGTTTCCCAGGATGGCAGGCCAGGTTTCAGAGCTCCTAAAATCAGCAAGGCATTACTACCAGTGTTCACTCCCTTGACAAGAGGGGAGATCTCACTTCCAGTGTAACTCATTTCTGATGGTGCTGGCTGGAGCCCATTCAGGTGCGATCAGCTGCACTGAGGACCCAATTGCACTCCTTCCTCAGTGATGACCAGGGGATGCCTCCTTTTGAGGAAGCTAGGCTTTCTTCTTTGCTTCATCCAGATCTTCATAACAGCACTATGAAGACATCCCTCTAGTCAGCATGTCACTGTTCAAGTAACTTCAGACATGGGGAGACAAAGTGTTAGCACAACATCCACTGAAGTAAGATGCCTGATTTCTTAGAGAAGCCAACAGTTCACTTGAGGCAGGCCCCACAGACCCAGAGAAAAGTTGGAAATAGGGTTACTCAGCCAACAGGAACTGGCTGAGGGGCTGCAAGGTCCGCTGGCTGACTTTCCTCCTGTTTAGTAGAGGGGTGTGAGACCTCCTGTCCCTGGGGGTGTGGCAGAGTAGAGCATCCAGAGTGTAAGAAGTCACCTGGCCATGGATATGCAGTTTCCTGTACTGATCATCAAATCTGGCTGCAAGGCTGGGCACATCCTTTACTTCTTAAACTCTCACTTTGGGCCAGCACTTCCTCAGAGAACTCATGTCTTCACAAATTGGGATACACCTCCTTTTTCAGCACCTTATAGTATCTCCATGAGGGTTCCAACGTATCTGACTGGAGATGGGTCATGATATTTAAATTGGTACAGGTTATGCTCTCTGGATTCATGATTTGAGAAAATACAGATAGAGCTTTGGCTACTTCATTCTGATTCAGTGCTAACACCACAGCAAAACAACATGCTTTCCTGGAAAGAATGTCCACTTTTATTATTAAATGTCTCTTAAGGCAGTACAGATTTTTAAAGATTCAAGGCTATCCAGCTTGTAGCAAATTGCAGAAGCAAGGACATAGCTATCTTGGTTGAACCTCACATCCTGGATTTTCATCTCTACCAACACTTCCAGTGCATTTTCATGTTTGCCCTTGATAAATAACATATCTATCAAAATATTGAATGATGTGGAGTCTGAGAAGAAACCTTGGAAATGCTGGTCTTTGATGAGCTCCACTATAGATTCCTCAAGATCCATCTTGTAACACAGCCTCATGAAAACTGGTCCAAATTTAAATTCCCCCAAAGTGAAATTTCTGTTTTCTGCATAGTACCTGTGAATGACATTTTTAGCCAACTCCACATCCTCCTGGGACTGACACAAATGAAGCACGATCCTTAGCTCATCCTTCAGGATGACTTGGTTTTGAGCCAATTTCTCTTCTAAGTTCCTAAGATAGGTTTTCTTAGTGCCAGGAAGATTACATGCAATGGCCACCTTCTTATGTTGAAATTCCTTTAATTTCGTAACATTATCTATAAGCAGATATATTTTATCTCCAAGAGGGCAGCAGCAGCAGGAGGGGCTTGAACCTACCACCCAGGAACACAGCAAGGTCTGGAGCACTCGAAAGACTCTCTCTGTTTTAATTCTGGCCAGTGTCTTAGTCAGTCACAATGATCAAAATTTCTCACAGTGATCTCCAGTAATTGTGTTTTATCTCCATGAAAAAACATGCTAAATTCAACCCTACCCTTAGATTCCCTAAATTTGCCATCCTCCCATCTTTCGTGCATTCTTTCTGACAGTGTAACTCTCTAGGAAGTTGTGGCAGTTAGGAGTCATAAGGGAAAAACATTTAACAGAGAACATATAATTTATATGATTATTTTATAGTATTCACCCAAAGAGTAAAATGCAGAAGAGTGTAATAGATCTGTCCACGCATTAAAGACCCAAAGAAACTAGCTGAGAGCCCAGGCTCTCTGATAATGTCCTGCACTAGTCCAGCTGAAGAGTCTCCTGGAGTCTGGGCTGGGGACATGGATCAGTAGAATAAATGCTTCCCTGGCAAGCACAAAGCCCTGAGTTCAGTCCCTAGTTCTGCAAAAAAAAAAAAAAAAAAAAAAAAAAAAAAAAAAAAAAAAAAAAAAAAAAAAAAAAAAAAAAAAAAAAAAAAAAAAAAAAAAAACCTATAGCCTATAAAATATCTCATGCAAATCTGTAAGTCTGCATCAAGGATCTGTACAGGAAAGGCCCAAAGGTCAGCAGTGGAAGTTAGAATGTCTGCACCAGCAGGATGAAAGAGCTATGACAGCTGGCTGAGGGATCTGCACTGGAGTCAAGATGTGACACTCATGGTAAACAACAGAACCCCCCAAAAGAGAATAGTAACGATGAGGACCCAAGCTCATAATAAGAATAGCTAAATTTGTTTAGTGGGAAACCCAGTATGATCAGTGTCTCCAGGAGGATCAACAGCACAGCATCTTCCCCTCTGGTTCTCTTTTTATGGTTTTGGCAAAACTATGCACCCAGCACCACACTAGTTCAGTTCTGCTGGGTTTTACAAGTTGCCTATTAGTTGACCCACCACAGAGACCATGCCATCTAAAGAGCTGCCTACTTAGCTACTCTCTTGATGAGTGTGTTTGTGTTTACTATTTTGTCCTTTCATGATGTCATCCTGCTTGGAGGGCCCAAGTGAGATTTTTGCAGGTAAGGTCCTGAGGTCAGAGAACACAAATGTGAAAGACATCAACAATAGTAGGTAGCATGGAGCAGTCAAGAGCCAGACCAAAGAGCCAGATCAAGAGAGAGTTATGTTATTGCTACCTGTGTCTTTATTGTATAATTCTTATATAGGCTATTATCTAATCTTTTACAGTCTTACATAGTGCTGTACCCAGTGCATGCATGTCAAATTGTGCTAAGTCACAGTTACATAACTATGTCCCACTGTGCACCTGTGCCAGACAAGTGGGGTCACATCCTCAGGTGTCTTTAGATGCTCCTGAGCTTTGAAGCTGTCTGAGTGGCTCTCACACATGACTATAAATGTTTTCCTCTTTTTTTTTTCTTTTTATATATTTGGTACAGGGTCTCACTACACAGCTCAAGCTCATAGTGATCCTCCTGTTTCAGCCTCCCCAGAGCTGAGATTACAGGCATGCACCACCACTCCCTGTCTCAGTGGCCACCTCAGTGAGCCAGGGGGTGGAGCTGGTGAGGCATGTGGTGCCAGGGAACAGACCCTGGTCCCTGCACTTGCGTTTTCCTTAGTGTGTTTCTTCTATAGTTCTAAGTTCTGTGAATGTAAAAAATGCTTGTTGTTCTATACTCTGAGCCTCCTGCAGTGCCTAGACCATATCAGGTCATGCACAGATAAATAATTACTTCACAAATTATCAATACACAAAATCTACATAGTTGTTCAAAACAATACGCAATTTTGATGTGAGTCAAGACTTCCAGTTGCCACCTTCGGACTCAATGATTTCCTGAGTGACCTCGGAGAATTGAAGTCTGCTTTCCTGATGATGACTATTACAGGGGAAAGACAGGGAATGGTGAAGTCTCAGAGAAAACAGGGGCAAATCGAGGTGTCTTCACCCAGCAGAATCACCTGAGGAGAATACTTAGTTCACCCAGAACTGATGGGTGGCTGACATCCATGAGCAAACGGTTGCTCCCTGCAGAAAGCTCATATACACTTTGTGATCTAGAATTTTTAAAAGGGATTCAGGCAGGGCGCACATAACTGAACTCAGCTGCACAGACTCCAGTCCCAACAGAACAAAAGAGATGCTTACTATCGATCATACTGTTAAGGTAAACATGTGTGATTGCATCCACAAACATCCTGGGGATGCCATGCTCTAAGGACTCAGATGTTACTTCCCAGAAGCCAATTAAAAAACAAACATTTCTTTGAAATGTGCGGGGATTCAGCAACCCAGGCCTGCTGAGTTAACGTTTTCCTCCATGACTTGTTTGCCCCCTTTGCATGTAAGTGGCTTGGAGTTTTCCTTCCTTACCTAAAATACTCCTGCTATGGACACTGTACTATCCTCATTTACTGCAGTTTATTCAAGGCACAATCATACACTGAATCAAAGTGAAAAAAGTTTCAGGGAACTGGGCCTTGTTTTTCATTTCTAAGAAAAGATAACTTACCTGTCTACATCCCTGCCCACTACACACCCCTATTTTGCATATTGTTGTCTCTATCTGACCCTGACATTTCACAATTTGCTTCTTGCTCTTTTTTAATTATTTAGTACAGGGCGTACAGGGTCTCACTAAGCAGATCAGGCTCATAGTGATCCTCTTGTTTTTAGCCTCCCAAGTGCTGGGATTACAGGCGGTGCCACCACAAGGTCTCAATTCCATCTCAGCATGCCCCCGGGGCAGGGCTGGCACAGAAGGCCAGGGATCAAACCTTGGTCCCTGAGCCTGCCTAAGCAGGCACTTTAGTGTACTCTTGATAGCAAAAGTAATAAGAATCTCTCTTCTGTTCGAGATTCACTATACTCCCACAATCATAGGGACCTTCTCCATCAGCACACCTATTTATTAGATGCCAACTCTCTCCCTCTTGGCTCCTCCATATAATTACATACATTTCCCAGAGCATTGTCACTGATAAAACTACCAAAGGAAATAACAACAATAAACATAAAAGCCTTCTTGAGAAGCTGCCTGTCTCCAGCAACTTTTCTGTTCCACATCTGACCTTTTCATTGAGTTTCTCTGGTTTGGGTATATTTAACTGATTGCCTTTCTCTCCTCCACTCTTCCTTCACTACCAGCTTTCCTGTCTTCGGTCTGATTTTTTATGAAAATAATGTCAGCACTTTTCACCAAAATCATCTAATTATCAAAGTAAGAGCTAGTTTTCTATCTTGTCACCCAAAACTTATCCTTAATATTTGATTTTATTGACAGTACTTCTTTTAAGAGAGGCTGTTTACTTCCCTAATTTCTCTCAACCCATTTTTTTTTTTTTCTAATTCTCGTCTTTTTGCATGAGCACCACCACTCGGATGTGCTCGCTATCTCGGAGCCATTTATTCTTAGGCATGATTAGTCATGAGGGAGAAAACAAGGAAATCAGCTAGGATAGCAATATACTTACTTGAATACTATTAATATTGCTTGGATCCTCAGAATTTGTGTTTTTTTTTTTTTTTTTTTTTTTTTTTTTTTTTTTTTTTTTTTTTTTTTTTTTTTTTTTTTTTTTTTTTTTTTTTTTTTTTTTTTTTTTTTTTTTTTTTTTTTTTTTTTTTTTTTTTTTTTTTTTTTTTTTTTTTTTTTTTT